>SWBJ01000194.1:0-92020 GCA_024195555.1 Aureobasidium sp. EXF-12298 | reverse complement strand
GGGGGGGGGGGGGGGGGAAAGATGTGGCTTTGTCAGTAAGACAGAACTAGCCTTGTTTTTTTTTTTTCTTTTTTCTCGGAGTTCTAGTGAGTTTCTTTGCAGGGTGTGTCATATTACTCTCGCGAAGAGGGAGACAATGGGACGGAGATGACCAGTGGCATTCCTAGACTACCCAGCGAGTAGACGTAAGCCTTTTCTCTCTCGATCGGGTCAAATTTAGTAGTTCTGCGCGCGACTATTCTCGTATTCTTGCAACTAATATACATGTTGCTGAGGAAGTGGTTTAGGGAGTAGCCAAGGTGGCAGTTGTTTGTAGACGGGACTTTGGTCAGTTTCCCACGCTACGGGACAGACAGGGATGTTTTGCAGACCGGTCTCAATTACTTTGGCGGTCGCTGGGGAATCGAGTAACATCCAGTCTTCCCGAAAGTGTTAAGACCGTGCTTGTTTCTCACTGTTTTTGTCAAGTAGATTTCTGGTGAACTTGTGAGTTTTACCGCTCTAGCTTTTGCTGCTACTACCGCTTTTCGACTTTCTGATGCCGTTGAGGATGGGGATATGTTGTAAGGATTGTTCTTTTTTTTTTTTGAGGTACTTGGGTTTCCAAAACTCTTTTCTCTAGTATCTTTTGCAAGAACGTTTTCATTGGGTTCTGGAAAGTCAAAAACGGGCGGTACTGAGACCACACGTGCAGCTGCAGCTTCAACAGCAACACAGTACTGGCTCCGAATACGAATTGTTGTATCTCGGGAATGACGGAGGCATTTGAAACTTCACGTTTGTCTTTCTAGTCGGTTAAATAGATCAAGGCTTGGTCTATTTTTCCCTTGTGTCTAGCTTTCAAGATCTCCGTTGAGCAACGATGCGTTGCAAGATCCAGCTTGCGACAACTGTTATCGGCTGCAGAGCGGCCATTATAAGTCCTAGCAAGTCGATTGCCTGTCGTGCAAGCAATACGAGTCCACTCGCCATTGTACCAAGGTCATGCACTCAGCTATGCATTTGTATCCTGTCAGGAGACTGATTTCTACAAATTGAAGAAGGATTCGAGAGAATCAAGGACTTCATAGTGATTTGAGTTGTTATGATAAGTATGGAAATTGTGATGAAGATGGAAATTTCTTCGCTTTTTATGGTTCTATGGTTCTATGATGGAGATTTTGGTAGATTTTTGTTTAGAGACACACTGCCTGTGTGATATCACGTTTCTCATTCCTCATGCTTACAAGAGTGCAAATGCGAGACCACCGAGTCCCATGAGAGCAGCTGCAGGATGCTGTGCAGCCATCAGTGTAGGAGCAGCACCAGTAGTCATGGATGAAGCGCCAGTCCCAGTCCCAGTCACACTGCCAGTGACGCTGCCGGCTCGAGTCACACTGCCATTCGCACTACCACTGGTCTTTCCAGTAGACATGCCACTGGGTTCTCCAGTAGCACTGGCACTTCTAGTAGCCACTGCCTCCACTGAAGCAGCGGTGATAGTCAACGTCACATTCCACGCAGTCCAGGTATAAGTCGCGCCGCTGACAGGAGCAGTCAGAATACCATTGGTATCACTCCAAGTACCAGTAGCCGAGTGCATCGGAGTAGGTCTTGCATAGTCAGAAGCATTTGCACCATAGATGCTGAACCCATAATCCACGCAATTAAAATTCTGGAGCCGGGAGGAACATTGCGCCAGACTATTGTTGTTTCCATGGCTGTCATCGTCGATGTAAGCCTCTTTGATGTAGTTCAAAACAATATAACCGGGGTCTTGATCTTTGCAAGTATCCCAGGCGCTATTGGTAGATACAATCAGTAAGGTAGGCAATACACACACGGCAAATCCAATTACTCACCCAGCAGCATAAGCACCGTAGAGGCAACAATCGCAATCAGGAGTTGGTCGCTCTTCAAGATCGTCTGGATCGCCACGCTCAAATTGTACCTTTTCCATACAGATCGAGTAGGCTTCGTTGGTGGGCAAATTGTCGTTTAGCTTGTTGAGGTTACAGCTGCATGACTCAGCTGCATCTGAAGGAGCTGGCCAAAATGGCAGGTTTGGAGCGGGTTCGTCTTCACTCAATATCAAAGAGCACGTGGAATTATAGGAGAGCAGTAGTTGTTGGTAATCGCATGAATAGATCTAGACTGATGTCAGTCGTGTGGTGGAGAATACTGTTTTAGTATATCTTGTCATACCCTGTTCCAGCAGTTTGTAAGGGCACAGTCGATCCTGTTCTGCAAACCCAAAGATTGGACAAGAAAATTATCTTCGGCGGTGTAGTTTTGTGCTTTCCAACATGTTTCCATCTCGGTCGGTGCAGCGCAGTCGGTGAAGGTGAACGGTAGGTCCAGGCGGTCCCAGATGGTCGAGGGCGGTCGGACATCGTCTTGAGCATCGTCTTGAGCATCGTCTTGAGCATCGTCTTGAGCATCGTCTTGAGCATAAGTCATGGCAGACAAAGCTGCTATGCAGCAGCCCACAAAAGTATATTTGCCAACCATGATAGGAATGTAAACTTGTGATCTGATAGGAAAAGAAAAGAGAGGAGACAATTCGTGAAAATTGTGGTATATAGATAGTTTGCGTTCTAGGCGACCGAGTCGAAGGATTTGAGCACGGTTGCTGAGCGGTGTGGCCTTCTAATTTCCAAATTCTGTTACCGCATAATATAAAACAGTGTTGGACTCATGTTAGCCTACCTGTTCTGCGGTACAAGTCTAGAGCTAATGTCTCAACCTTTCCAGTTGGTGCGGTATATTCGTCGAGAAGCGAATGATTAATCTTCACGGTCGAAGATGGTGGAGTGCTTGCTGAGCACTGTACTCAAGATTTTCAAGAAGTCTCTGCCGCTTCGCAACGCCAAAACGACGAATTCGACACTCTTCAACTTTGCGCCAACACCATACGCTCAATTCAACTGATATATATATACAATAAATTATTAGCCATGCCAGTGGTTCCATCCTCCGTCATCTATACAAAGTTAAGCCTTCTTACAGAAGCGGTCGTTACTACACATTTGTTCCATTCGTTCGCTCTAATTCTCCGTATTCTTCCACTCCCATTTTACATGCTCTATGGCTAATTTAACATCTTCTCTACTCTTTCTAGCTAGCTTATAACCTCTCAATTCCCTCTTCAATCTATCGAAGATCCTCTTAATTAGATGGAGGTCTAGTAAGTTCGGTAGATATAGTGCAAATGATAGAAATTTATATCCCTCGATCTTTTCGAGATACTCCCGTGCTCGTCGTAGAGACAAGGGTTGTTCTTCTTCTGGTGGTTGTCTCTGATCTCCTAGAAGCCGCACATGAGA
This sequence comes from Aureobasidium sp. EXF-12298, assembly GCA_024195555.1. Lineage (NCBI taxonomy): Eukaryota > Fungi > Ascomycota > Dothideomycetes > Dothideales > Saccotheciaceae > Aureobasidium > Aureobasidium sp. EXF-12298. Next base: position 88,715 of record SWBJ01000194.1, on the reverse strand, counting down.
CGGAGGAGTCCCTTGGGCAATTATTCGTATACTGGATAGTATCGGCCATTTCCAGCCTTTGTAGGCATCGAATGGTGGACGTACCACTCTACGGCGAATCTGTACAGGGGAGGCGATCCTGGCAAAGAGTTGACGATCATGATGAAGGAGCGGAGAGATAGCCGTGAGGTCGAATAGTGAGACCGATCTCTTTCGCAGCTATCTTTGGGAGTGGCAGACACCCTCTGCAGATGATGTGACGTTCTTGACTCACAGTCATGGTGTGGCATGAACCCGGTTTGCTGCATGACATATATACATGACGAGTCATTCTTGGGAGATTTTTGTTACTTCAACTGCAACAATCATCTCTCGTATCCTCGTCACTGAGCACCGGATTGTTGATGCGGTCAGCTGCTCCCGTGACTGCTTGCACAGAATATACCTGCTAAGGCGTCATGGTACCTTTCCTGATCAAGAATCTGGCAGTTTCAAGTGGAATGAATGGTTCAAAATCTAGGATTTTGGATGTCTGCCATTTCCGGGTGTTGATAAAGACCTCCAGGAACAGGTGAGGTACCGCAGCCGAGCAGTTGGCCAGAGCGATCAGTCGAGGATGCAGGAGTGGCGCGCAACTTGCTCGATAGATTCATCGTCGAAGTTGATCGCACCGTGAAGAATAAGGCGGTCCAAGACTTGAAGTACTGGCCACTGGGGTGGCCGTAGATCCTCAACTCCCTGCGTGCCTCGTAGAGACGGTGCTCATCTGAAAAGTGATGAGCCTGGAATCTTGAAGGAGATGTCTTCTATGACCAATCTTGAGTTAGATACACTCGAAGATCCACTCATTAGATAATGAAGAAGGCTTCAACGATGAACGTTGTGATCTGCCTAACGTGAAGTCTATGCAGTTTCTTGCTCCAGAGATGTGTGGAAATATGTGTGGAACACCTCCTCAACCTCTGCCTCGGCCATACTAAGGTGAGAGCCTCTGTGGATACCTCAGCTCCACTTGTCAAGGCTAGGGGTGCAGTCCCTGGGAACGTAGTAAGGATATCCAAGGTCTGCGCAGACTTGGCAGCGCCAGGGATAGACTGCAACTTCAATGGTGGGAAGCATCTTGAGGGTTGGCTCGGTTGTTGCTCCCTTTTCGTCACGGCACTGCACATGACGGCAACTGCAACAGTTGGAAGCACCATGCTTAGCGGCTCTCTTGGCTCCGCTCGGCTGGGAGCGCTGGCAGCGGCTTGCTTTGCTGCTCTCTTCGGATGGATAAGGGGCTCTGGCCTCGCGCTCAAAAAGAACGGCCGTTCTTGTCACACTTCTCGCATGATATACTATCGCGGGTGGCGTGGCGTTCGATGTTCAATCTGCGACAAGCCTTGCAAGTAACGCGTGGGCCGCGTGTGTTTGATCTTTGGTTGACACGACGAGAAACGAGCACTTCTCACACGGCTCGCCATCACTTCGGAAGAGGTATTTGACCCTGAGCTTAGGGAAACCTTCGCAAGTAACGTGTAGTCCGGGTGGCTCAACTCTACGCTTGACAGGAGGCGATGAGAGTCGACAAGAACCAGGTTGTTAGAGAGATCAGAACTTTCGTCCATGCCTGAGTTCGGAACAGGTCGGCTCTAACATCTGTTGCAGCCGCGCATCTCTTAACCTTCGAAGCGAGAATGTCGCCGAAAATAGGTTCCTGGGTAGTGGCGTGGAAGATTGTCAGGTTTGGTGTGTGAGCGCGAACAGCTCTTGCGATGCTGGCAGCTGAACGAGCTCCATACTGCACGTCAGTACGATGAAATATGCCAACAAGGAGGTAGGAATTTACTCAGCGTCATCCGTCATGCAGAGGACATTGGTGATGACATTGCCAATCTCTAGGCGCTGCAAGCAAGGCTAGATGACTCCTGTCTCGTTGCGTGTACCCACAAGCTCATAGGCACCACTGAAAGCGAGAGAGGTAAGTTGAGGGCAGCCACAACCCAGAGCAACCAGGAACTCATCATCAAAGGTGTCTTTGGCCATGGTAAATTTTTCTTCCTCAAATCAGGAGACCCCGATATATAATGATGATGACTCTGATGGGAAGAGATGATATTAGGGATAGGGATGAGCAGAAAAATGTGCGCAGAAGCAACCCTGGCACTCACTTGATCTTCAGCTTCCGGCAGACCTAAACAGTTGCACACACTTTGGTTGTCTTTACTCCAAGAACACTGTCGTGGTAGACAGAAGTGGTTTGATCGTAGGAGCCACCATGAGAGATAGCAGAGCCTTCGTAGACAGGGTAGTAGTAGTGATGGTCGTTGTTGGCGGGCTCAGGATAAGAAGTAGAGTCCATGTTGGCTGATGATAGTTGGTGGTTATTGTAATCGTGGGCACCGTCGTTCTCGAACATGACTGAGTAATCGTGGCCCCTGGGAAGCGTGAGGAAAGTTGGCGACGACGATAGACTTGAGGTCCTTCTCATTGACATAACTCAGGATCTGCGACCATACCTCTGCGGGGATCAAACGACAGTGATAACCAAGGATGTTTGACTTGCGGAAACGAGCAAGTCTGGAAGGTGCTTGTAAGGAGGTGGTAGACCACAGGTGAACGATGTCCTCACCTAGACTCGGAATAGTGCGACTGGATGGCTCTCCATCTTCGTCGAAGTAGAAGATCATGATATATGGCGATGATGATGCAGATGGGGGCCATATAATAACGGCCGATTCCAATCGTGAGTGGTGTGCGGTAAGCCTTCAGGTTGAGAAAGGCTTGTCCCGAATGGTTGAATGTAATGACTGCTCTCTTTGGATAAGGAGCTCTAGCACTTCTCGCATGGCTTTCCGTCACCTTGGGAAAAGCATTTGATCTTTAGCTTTCGGCAAGCCTCGCAAGTAACGCGTAGGCCGCGTGTGTTCGATCTCTGGTTGACGCGACGAGAGACATTCGTGTTGTCTAAGATCAGGTCAGCATCAACTTCGGGAGTGGGAGCATGGACAGAGAGATCTACTACCATCAATCTTCAGGAGAGAATCCTCGATGTCACTCTTGGGCGGCTGATCGACCCGGCAGGCATAGTCATGGCAGTTGAAAAGATCAGCGGGGAGACAATTTAAACGAGACATCTCCAGGATATATATAAGTAGCGACATTATCGGCGCTTGCGGCTGATGACGATGATGGCCATCTTTGCAATTTCAATGAACAGAGCCATCATGTTGAGGTGGCGCTGTTCGGTGTCGTTGGTACCGATTGTGATCTTCAAGTGGATTGCAGTTCCCAGAAACTTTTCGAGCTTTCCCAGAATCATGGCATAATCTTCCCAGTCAGAGCCGATGGTGGTCTTGACGATTTTAAGGAGGGGAGCAAGTGCGTCGACGAGAAGGTGTTGATTTTTGCTGCCGAGTGATATCGGTTTGAGATGTTTTGTGGTGTTGATGAAGTTCTCGGTGGCGTTACGACTGTGTAAACTGCTGCCTAAGGTAATAAATGCGAGCTAGAGGCATGATGTCAAATCACAAGGAGAATGCTTTCAAGAGGTGTGCATTCTCAGTGCCAAGGAAGACAGATTCAAGGTGTTTTACGGTGTGGACGAAGTGCTCAAAAGTGGCGGTGTCGATCCACAGACCAGTGTGATAGGAGTAAGAACCGGGCTCGAGCCATAACAACCATGAGACGCCCCAAAGTTGAGATTGAATTTGAACGCCTTCTTCCCAATGACTGGCGGCATCATCTTGGACGATCAGCTGTATCAAAGTCGGCACAAAGATGGTGGATAACTGCTCGACCGTTCTGTCGCATACAGATGATGACTCGCATTCCAAATCGCTGACACGAGGTAGACTTATACAAATTGCTGGCCCAAGCTGATTGATGTCGAACCAAGGGACACCTTCAAGCTGAGAACAAGACCGAATGAATCCATTTTGCCCAAGGTTGGATGGTTTGAAGTTGCAGACCAAGCTGTCATAGAGCTCGTACAAAGGTTGTGGACAGCTGCACAACAGTCCTGAGGTGCATTGCACATTGAGGCAGGCGTTCTCGACCTTGTATAAGTTGAACACCTTCCGTCCAGTCTACCACGGCTCAATGGCCGTATAAGAAACCAGAGAGTATGGGAAGACCTGAGTGGGGATCTATCGAACTCAACTTCATGGTCAAACCATACGGTGTTGATGAACATGATGAGCCAGAAGGGTCATATACGCGATTATGATTGACCGAAGAGAAGAGGTATGAGAGCTACTACACATGTGGGGGAGACCAGAAGGAGTCTTCAGAGCGTGAGAAAGATCACTGTGAGTAGAGCGAAGTTTGACTGCCTGAGTGCAGCAGTACCAGAAACCACGCGAACCCCATGGTCGCAAATTGGTATCGTAGTCGCGGACCAGAACACGCTGGCGTCTGAGCAATTGGTGTCTGAGCACTTAGATGTTGTGCCTGACACGCTGGCTGAAAGACATCTTCTCTGTAGCGTTGACGGGAAGGCTTTCGTCCAAGCCGAGGGTGCGACAGTTACTCTCAGTAATTGCGGTGACAAAGGAGATTTGAGGGACTACGAGCATGGCATTGACGATGGCTTTGACGAACCAAGAGAGCAGAGTAGGATAATTCTCTCACGAGTGGCAGGACCAGTAGAGCCGTGAGCAAAGCCAGGGTAAAAGATCATGGCTGTGCCCTTGTAGCAAGGAACACGAGTGCAGCATCTCTAAATAATGTCTTGCGATCCGGCCAGATCTGGCTGTGATGTTGTACAGGGCGCCTCTATATCTGTGATTGCCAGAGAAGAGGCGCTGTAGAATCAACACGACCCAGTTCCAGAATCATTGGACAGCGGTAACGAGACTCCGACCTGAGCATCTAGGGGCTCAAGGATGAAGAGACTATCGAGAGTGAGGTAGCGCAAAGCATGATAACCGCGTCCTAGCGCAAGCAGAAACTGATCACCGGAGGCGTGCGAAGCATATAGGGTAAACGATGCCAAGACATGTAGAGAGCCCAAGATAGCGGCAAACAGGTCTAGACGTATCATCGAAGTATTGAAGAACTTTGCTTCAGTCCGAGGGATCCGTGTTGCTCCAGAGGAGTAAGATGCGCCAGGTCTTCGTCTCTGAGGATCTTGTTGTGGAACTTGAGGTATAGGTAGTCGAGAGCTGGTAGGGTACGGAGGTGAGGGAAGATGCTGGTGTTGTCGTAGTCGCTCAGATGGAGCATCAAGAAAGGGCTTCCGAAGCACATGCGAACCAACGAAGCTTTGAAGGAGATGATGTTGGCAGCGAAGGTCGGGATCATGAGGTGGTACGAGAGCCGTGGGGGCTTGAGTAGTGGCAGCGGGGCTGGCGTATGGCATGATCAGAGCGCCAGGAGAAGGCTAAGTGTTCCATGGGGTACTGCCGTAGTTCAGCAGCGCCAGGTGCGAAGGAAGGGGCGATGGGATTGAGATCGGGAGGTGAGCGACGACGGTTAGCGACGATGTTGAGCGGGAATCTGGTGTTTGGCTGGGGAGCGAGAGTGGCGCTGAACTTGAGTGGTGACAGCAGGGTAAGTGTTACAGGGGGCACTGCCATAGCTAGTAATGTTGCAGGCCATAAGGTAGATGACAGCTGGATTACCGTGACCATAGGCAGGCTGCTCGACGCATAGTAGTAACCAGCCTGCGCATCATAACCAAGAAGATATGACAAAGGCTGAGAAAACAACGGCCTAGAAACCGCTGAAACCCATGACAATCTGAAGCTTCTTGAAGCAGGCGGTGAGCAGTGAGGAACTGGTGCAGATCTCGTAGGTCCTCTCTGCCTCAATGTTATATACATCCAGCTCAAGAGCTCTGGAAACATCCGAAGCTTGTAGCAAGATTGCGCTTCCAGATGGAGAAAAAGGCCAGAAAATCGTCATGGTGATGGCCCACCTCGTTGCCACTGCTGAGGGTGGTTATCCCAGATGAGATTGATACAAGATGGCGGTGCTGATGTGCGAGCCACTGCCCGCGGTGATTGATGTCAAGTGTGAACAGCTCTGGGCCATGGTATGAAGAGCCAGTAGATATATGTATGCGATGATGAGATCGAAAAGGCCAGACAAATAGCGCGGATGGCAGCTTATATATCCCAACCAGAAGATCCGCCACCACTGGGACCCAGAAAGTGCTTTGATTGCTCTGGATGGCAAAAGAGTAGAGCATATTGGGGAAGAGTTAAAGACGAAGATGAAAGCAATCGCGGAAAGAACGTCGACAGTCTGAAAACACAACCCCTTGAGCCTGCACAGGATCAAAAGAAAAAGATTGCCGCAAGCACGACAAGCAATATTGAAGAGAGATCACGAGAAGGGAGTGATGGATGAATATCGTCTGATTGTCTGTCTCTCTCCAGCTAAGCTCGGGGAAAGCTATCCAGCAAACGACAAGCTTGCCCCCACATATCCAACTAGCACCTTCTGCCCTGCATATAGCAATCTCAAGTCTCAAACACAGTCTCCACATCCTTCCAATCACCCTTGTCTCTACGCTCCCAATACCCATGTTTGCCCCCAACCAATCTCCAAACCTCTTCATCTCCTTCCTCTCCCTTGACCAGATCAAAGAATTTCGGTTTCCACTCCACACCATGTGTTTCCAAGACCTTTCTTCTAGCTCTTTGTCGTTCTTCCAGACGAGCTTTGAGGGCTTCTGCTTCATCTGTTTTGCCGTCTTCGAGAGCGCGTTGGTCGGGGCGTAGACGTGAGTCAGTGGGTGCGATTGCATTCTTTTCATTGTCGTCGAGTTGATTGAGACAGGCTGCAAACGAGGTGTATCCGTATACCTTGGGTGCATTCGGGACAAGAGGGCCAGCTGTCCAGACTGTTTCGCCGTTGTCGGTACGCGAAAGGCTTTCTGTCCATTTGCCAACTAAAGCAGGTCCTAGTGGTGATGCCGAAGAAGCATTGTAGAATTGCGTTGTTACTTCTTCACTGCGACCGGAAAAGATGCCTCCAGCTTTGAAAGTGGCAACGGCTTTTGATCCAGTGGTTTCATTGACGATAGTCATGCTTTCGACAGGCTCAACGTACTTCTCGCCTGCAATCACATTGCGGAGGAAACAAGTTGCCAATGTCCAAGAATACTTCTCCCCGTTCACGTTATGTAGCACCAATCTCATCTTGCCTTCCGTATTGAGTTCTGCACTCTTACCCCAGAATTTCTGAGTTGGTTGCTGGGATTGAGACAATGACCATGCTGAGTCCAGAGCATCGGCTTGGAAGGCCATGCGCACTGGTCGGTGACACACCTTCTCAGACACAAAGCGGAAGCCAAGATCTGGACGGATCAGTTCGTAAGTCTCACCAAGCATGGGGTTGAAAGGCTTGCGGATCGCTCTTTCCTTGACACGATTGCTGGCGAAGTTGGAAATCGCAAATGCCGCGATGTACACAAGCCGATCCAGAGCTTGATCTGGTGATGACAGTGATGAAGCTTTGTGTAGTAGATCAACAGATTCGAAAGGTTCGGCAAGACGCTGTAAAGCTGAGAGTGGCTCGTTTGCAGTAACAGGCATGCTGACAGTACTCAAATCTTTTCCAGCATTCTTTCTGAGGAAACCAATAAGTGAGGGAGGAGGTTGCTTGGGTGGTGGTATAGTCGTGCGATAAGAGACCTTTGGTAGCGGTGAAGTCAACGCTACTGGTTTAGCAGGGAAAAGAGACATCTGGCCGGCTGCAGTAGTTGTGTCGTTTGAAATTTCTGTAGCATCTCCTACATCGCTGCTTGTGTCAGAATCGTCTCCGTTAGAAGTGATGTCTTGGAAGTCTTGGTCATCTTCATGACTGGCTTCGCTAGATCTCCTGATTGACAAAAGTTGGGATGGAGCATCCTCCGCGTCAAAGAATTCTTGCGAAGATACCGAGTCGATGGATAGACGAGAAGCAGCAGGAGCAAGCAGGTTCGGATTCACGGGCATACGACGAGCTTTTGACTCTGCGAGTAGAGCAGAGAAGTCGTTCACCACGTTATCTAGGTCACGGAGAAGTGCTAAGCATCGTTCGTGAGTCTCTTGCATGGTGATGGATGCGGTATGAGGCCGTTTGGTAGAGTAGCTCGGCACTGGGGAGGTTGGATGAGAAGTAGCGGCAGAACCATGAGGAACCTCGAGCTGCTGGCCAGAGGTCTTGCGCTTGAATGCAGGAGCATCCTTGCTAGCTGTACTAGGCTTGCGTTTCCAAAATGGCAGTCGCTCAGATGATGTGCTCGTGGAAGCTGTATCGGCATCAGCGAAGAAAGGGTTTGCAGATGACTCGATAGAAGAAGCGCTCGGTGAAGCGACGGCAACAGAAGGTGAAATCTTGACATCAGTGTCCTGAGCAAGTCTGCGCAAAGCATCACGAGAACCAGAAATCCTGCTGACAATTTCTTCAGCACGTTCCCATTCGATAGACGTTACAGCGTCCGAAGCACCAGAAAAGGGGCTTTTGTTCTGAGTAAAGACAGCCGGAGTCGAAGGACCAGAAACAGCAGTCGCTGAAGCACGTTCAAGCGCCTCTTTCCACTCGTCGAAGTCTTTCTGATTGCTAGCTCTGAGATGCCAGACCTCGGCACCAGAATCGACAGAAAACTCGCGAGTTTTGGAGTCACAACCGACAGCGACCAATGACAGAGGCACGGCGCCACGCAAAGCCGAGGCATGACTGTTGCGATAGTAGGACAGGGTTCCAGAGGTAAAGTCGAGAGAGAAGAAACGACGAGCATAACCCTGACCCTTCTTTCTGCGACGCTTGCCTAGAGTGCCGCTGTGGACATCGTGCGGCGCAAGTGATTGGTGAAACGAAGGCCTAGGCGCCTTTGCAGCCTGTGTGTTTTCCAACTCTTTCCCCAGCGACTCGACAGAAGCCCCTGGTGTGGTAGAAATGCGCGGACTGTTTTTGAGGTTCGACGAACTCGATTGAGCCTTGAGTTGAGCTCTAGACTTTGGCGGAGCGTTGGTAGGATGGGTCATGAGGACGAGAGTGGCAGTCTTGGAGACGGTCTTGCTGAAGGTGTTGTCGAAAACAAGACCGTACATGCCTCCCTGTCCAGGGGCAACGTCGTAGGTGCCCACCCTGACTTTATCAGCCTCGCAATTGCCCACCCATTCAACACAGCGCAAGCCAATGCTGTGTAGTTTCTCCATGACGGTACTGGCCTCGTGCTTGGCGACCGATCCTCTTCTTTTTCGTCCATCGTTCATGGGTTCATCGTTGCTATGAGCGCTCGGCGGAGGGTCGAGGGTGGCAGAGGACGAGGTGGGCATTCCAGGGGCCAGGCCATTTTTTGTTCCAGGATGTTTGAAGATGCCAAAGTTGATGCTTTTCTTGTGCGGCTGCACACTCCATCCGATCGAATGTCCCTCGTTGACGTGCACCCAGCGCACAATGTAGCTCTGTTATTGTCGCCGTCAGCCTCGCAACTTGTATACACTTTCGGTTCGGTCCGGGCTTTGACCGCGACTGCCTGCATCAACTCACCCTCGAATGGATCTGTAGATTCTCCATTCTTCCCTTCTACCTTTGAAGATGCGAATGATTACAGTGGCAACATCCAGCAGCAAAGACGACGTGTTTCCCTAGGAATGGTTTTGTGTCAAAAGATACAGAAATCCAGGGATGAGCACAGAAGGTGCCAGTTATGTCAGCCCTCGCGAATCCCGCGAGCCAACGGGCCTTTTCTCAAATCGCCGACTCTTCGGATCCTTACCATGTCCGTGTCCGAAATATCGATTTTTGCGCTCGCCAGCTTGTGGTAGTCCTTGCGAGAGCTGACTGTCCGTGAGTTGGCCTTCTATCGCTTCCTTCTCACAACATATGCCTGCTTGGAATGAACACGCGACCGTATGGGATACGCTCATTTGCGTGCATTTCCTGTCCCTTGATTCCAGCCCTGTGCTTTCCCCAGTTTCATAGACAACGGCCTGTGACGACGCCAAGCCCACCTCTGTTGCACATCTATGCAATCTTTGTGCTATTTATGCGCTTCTCTTCTCGTTAAGGAAGTTCTTGCGAAGGTACACATCGCTACAATTGATGCATTCGGAGTTCAATGGTCAAGTGATAGCCTGGAAAGAAGGCGATAGCTCTCTGGCTTGTTGAGGGTCTCAGATGGCTGAAACGCGCGGCCTTTACTTGTTATCAAGCCTCTCTCACCGGTAGAGCGATAGGCTGTTTTCGAATACGGCTGCGATACGGTGGGAGGAGAGGTGAGCAAAGTCGGTGAACACACACGATGACAAGGCCTATCTGACATGCCGACAACACCAAAGCTCAGGAGTGATGTTCGGTAGATCTTCATACATTTATGTTCGGTGGGTTTAGTCATGTCCGTCTATACTGATCTTTACAAACCGTCTATAATCCCTCTATCTTCCTTGTAAGCTTGCAATGGAAATTCACTTGACGTCTCTATCCTTGAACACCTGCTGCTCCTCGATACGATCAACGTGTTCAGCATGTGGGTCAGCCTTGTATTCCTCCGCGACAGCCAATTCAACGTCCTTCTTCCTTTGCTCCGGCGTGACAGCTCCAAACAAAATATCCATCTCTTCCAGACTGCGACCTGTAGTCTCTTTGAGGAATATCAAAACGAACACTCCCATAGCTGTACAGAAGCAGCCGAACATAATGAATGTACGCCACCCAATGCTGTTAATGGCTGCGGGTGTGACTTTTGTGACGACGAAGTTGAACAACCACTATAGCGAATTAGTATCTTCGGAACAATAGCCACGCGAAAGAGACACTACAAACCTGAGTCGCAGAAGCCAAACCAACACCATACGCTCTTAACCTCGTTGGGAAGATCTCTGCCACGTACACCCACGGTACCGGACCCCAACTAGCGCTGTAGCCAATAACATACAGATAAATCATCACTACCATGGCAATGGAAGGGGAGCTCACAGAGCCAGCATTGGGGTCTGGTGGGAAAGAGACCAGAAGAGCACCGATGATGAACATGCATGCTGCCATCCACCACGCGCCGGCAACCAGCGGCCATTTGCGACCGAAGCGCTCAATACCGACGATGAGGAATATACCTGTAGCAATGACTTTGACAGTGCCATAAATACCGGTCGCGAAAAGTGAAGTGTTGCCACCCGTGAGACCGACCTGTATCCGTATTAGTATGATCGCGTTTCCGAAGAGAAAAAAGAAAAGAGAAAAAAAAAGACTTGAGCGTCCATCCCAGACATCTTTTCTATACCGACTAGATTAAGCACTCACCGAAGAGAATATTTGCGGCGCATAGTAGCCGATCGAATTTGTGCCACTCCACTGCTGCCAGAACATAATGCAGAACGCGAGGCCGAAGCGTTCACGATATCCAGGCTTGAGACACTCCTTCCAGCTGAGACCTTCGATAGCCAAGAACTCTTCCTCCACAGATGCACGAATCTCAGCAAGCTCCTGAAGAACTTCAGGATCATCGGTAGGCACACAGCGGATATATGCGAGAGAGGCCAAAGCCTCATCATGGCGGTCGTTCTTCGCCAACCAGCGAGGCGACTCTTTCAAGAACCAAAGACCACAGAACATGACTCCAGAAGGCACGAGTTGAAGACCGACCGGAACGCGCCATTGCATCGTTGTGGGAGCCATGTTTTTCTTGACTCCATAGCACAACCAGTAACTGAACATAACACCCAGGACCAGGAATTCTTGGAAGAGACCAGAGATTCTACCACGAACATCGGGAGGGCAGTTCTCAGAGACAAAGACAGGTGTGATGGCACTCATACCGCCGATACCCAGACCAGCGATGACACGACCACCATAAATGGTACCAATGGCATGTGAAGCTCCAGTCTGCACAGCAGCGCCAACCATGAAGATGAGACTGAAGACCATAAGGGAGTAACGGCGACCAAGACGTTCGTTCAACCATGGTGCAGCAAGGGCGCCGAAGAAACATCCAGCGGTGAGTAGCGACACGACGTTCGACGAGATCTCTGCGTTTCTGCCGTTTTTGAAGCCTGTCGACGAAGCAGCCATGCCAAAGTCATTCTTGAAGCTTTCCAGTTCCAGAACAGATCCCATGACACCAGTATCGTAGCCGAAGAGGAAGGAACCCTGTAATGTTTGTCAGAAATTTCATCCGCGTGAAACAAGTGTTAAGATACCTACCATATAGGCCACCAGGGTCAACAAGTAAACCCTGCGGTTTTTGAAAAACGCATTCGCCATATTGTGCAATGTTCCAATGTCGAAGACTCTGCGTAGCCAGAGAGATGGAAAGTAGGAACAACACGAGCCTCAAGGAGATCAGACATATTTAATCCAGTCGCCGAACCTTCCCACTCAGTCCGTTGAGGGCTGACTTACCGATAGCGTGCTGTGCCCTCTCCGCGACCTCCATGTCACCTCCACAGAATCCGTCCCCTCAAATGGGCGGAGAAACCCTCATGGAGAAATAAGTGTGGGTCTTGTGCCCAGTCGTTCTCCAGATCTGCAGGTGGATACCATTTTTCCGTCGAGGATGTCCGTGTGATGTCAGCGTGATTTATCTCGAGAGTTGAACTCGATTGCGCCCAGCATAGAAGTCATGTTAGTGTTGAGAGATACGGAGAGAGCGACACCACTCAACGAATGTGATCAACAATGATATCAATGGTCTAGGGTTGAAGTTCATCCAAGGCTTGAAGGATTCTGGTGGCGGTAGAGTTCAAGGGCAGAAGCCGACCGGGCTTGGCTTCCGAGTCATGTTTCAACCGAAGTCTTCATCAACCACATCCAATCATCCCTGCAGCGTTCAACGACTGACATCTCATCAAGTTATCTTGAGCATGACTGGTGTGTGTGGCGGTGAAACATGCTGCAGATTAAATATTGAATGCCTGTAGCCGTCTGTTATCAAGATGCAAAACATTTGCTGTCAGCAAACCTTCTCCAGGCAAGGACAACGTCGTTTGATACAGGTCTAGCAGTACTTCAGAACGACATCAGATTCTTCCATGGAAGGATAGAATACCCGAAAGACTCTTCCGGTGGCCAAACCGATACGCTGATAGAGCATCAATTCAGTCATTCTGCGTTGTTGAGACTTGCGGCAGTCTTCGAGGATCTCAAGGTTTCCACCAGCATTCAGGTCATGTGTCTCGCACTGGTAAGCATGGCTATAGCTTACAATGCAACTGTACAGTCACTTCTTCAAAAGGAGTCTGGCTAAAGAGATCGTTCGCAAAGAAGCCTCTCCTCATACGTATGATCTTACCTTGGAGACATCATGCATTCGTACAGCTATACCACGACAGTGTCTGCCAAACGGAGATACTGCCGTATCTGGATAAAAAGTCGGTTTGATTGTCATCACCCTCGTCGGCATTGGCTTTCATTTTTCTCATCAGCTTTCAAGTGATAGGAAGCTGACCTGCCGTGATGATTATGCTGCTTGGTTTTACTAATTGATGGGATGAAGTAGAAAATATTCATGATACCAAGGCACGGTAAGATGGAAGTGAGAAAAGCGTTTTGATTCTGAACCTGACGTCTGTCTAGAATGATAGAGGGCAACGGGTAAGACATATGATGAGACCGATGTGTAAGAGCAGACAAGAGGGCTTTGATAACGCTTGGTAAAGATCCCGACTTGCATGGTGCTTGAGGAGGGAAAGAACATAAGGTAAGGAATCCGCATAAGATCCTCGATCAAAAGTCTGCTAGACGTGTTGAAAACAAACAATCGAACACAGCGGCCTGTGAACAGCGCTGGTGCATCGGTGAGGGACCGTTGGAGTTGGTGAGGCGAAAACAGCCTGGTGCACAGACCTGATGTTGTTGGTGAAAACAGAATCAAAAAGCCTGACGAACAGAGCTGATGTTGTTGGCGAGGAGGGAACAAGAAGCATCTTGGTGAACAGAGATGATGCAGTTGGCGAATAAGAGAGTAGAAGAATAGGGGACCTTGGGGAAAGGAAAAAGGGCAGCATGATGAGTCAAGCATGAACCAACAAGAGAGGAGGAATGGAAAGTAAGGAAAGTCTGTTGAGCAAGTCGGGCGTCCAGGCCAGGCGTTCAGTGGGCATGTCTACCACGACCCCTGCAACGGCCTCTTCCTCTTCTGCCGCGAGAAACGTGACTACCGTCCGAAAAACCGTTCTGATCATCACCACCGAATTCATACTGCAGCTGCTGAGGTGAAGTGAAGCCGTAGTAGTTGTTGACCACCGTGATCGTTGGCGCATAGCAATAAGTATTGCCACCATATGGCCAAGGAGGTTGCAAAAACTCAGTGAGGGCTTGCAGTGGAAAGAAGGGAGCAGCCAGCTGGTTATGGTGAAGCGGAGTAGCATACTCCTGCATCCACTGGTTGCGATCGACGTGATTGTGATGATCATGGACACGAAAGTCGAAGCCGTCCTCTCGATCAATTGACTCGACCGACGACTCTCGAGAGCGGCGTCTGTTGCGAACGTTGCGAGGCATGACACTGTTGTTGGAGTTAGTAGAAACGTGCACGGGAGACCCAACTCGTGTTTGGGAAGCTGAAGACGCGATGTCTTCGGGACCAGAGCTCATAAGAGCAAGCCGATCGGGATGAACGGAAGACATGCGTTCACTTTCGAGTTCCTCTGCAGATTCGGACTCCTCGAAGTCGAAGTCGGAGTCGTTAGGAAGCTGGGCAGTGGCTGCCAGAGCGCTGTAATCAGCGTGCAAGCGACGAACATGCGCGATGCGAGCTGAGAAGGGCTGGGAGACAGCGAGACGGACAAGCTCATGCTGAGCGTTGACTGCGTAGTGCTCAGCCATGAAAGGGTCAAGGTCATGGCGTTCGTCCCACAGTGCGGCTTCAATGCTAGTGTTGAATGGATCGCACATAATGGCAATGGCTGATTCCTTACTTGTGATGTGCGTTTGGACGTGTATGGATGTGTTAGAACAACAAAGAGAACTTTTGCGTGATAATCGTGGAGATTGAGAAGGGTGAAAGCGTGGCAGGTGAAAGGAAGTAGAAGCGTATGCGCAAACAATCAATGTTTTGCTTCTCACGAGTTTTGAGCTTCACTTTCGTATTGAGACATCCGTCACGAACTTTTCTCTTGGCTCATCGCAGACTCGGAGCAACCAAAGGCCTCCAGCTTCTTGTTTTTTCCGTTTGCTCCGTTTGCTTGGTCTTTCGATTTTCCAAGCAATATCGTAAGTCACCACGGTTTCGACGTTTCGTGATCTTTCTGGTACTCTCACAAAGCAACCTCAAAACCTGTCTCTTCATCACTTTTCACAACACCTCTCAATCTATCAATAATCAAACTCTCCGCCAACCACCCGTCACCTTGTCGAAATGAGCAACCCTCTCACCACCAAGACCCACGAGGGCCTCTGGGATGAGCGACTCGACCTGGACCCAGCCATGGCTGTTCTCTACGAGATTAACGTGCAGCATGAGATCAACCGCATCTGTTCTGTAAAGACAGATCCTGACATGCCACGCCTGGCCGCAATGCATGTGTTGAAAGCTCGTTACCGTGCTATGGTCATGGTTGCTGGCGAGAGTATGTCTATTCACGCTGTCAATGTCGTGCGCTACTACGAATCTATGGGCTCTGAGATGCTCGTGTCCGGTGGCTCGATGCCACCACCTGAGTCCGCTGCAAGAAACGTCAACTTGAAGAACGAACAGGCCGATGATAGCGAGAAGTCACCAGTCTTCGAGGACAGCAACGAGTGGCCAAATACCCGAGATGGTGTTCCCCGCTGCTTCCATCACCCACACCGCCCCTGGGCTATCTACCACCCAGCTTCTGCGTGCAGAGAGCTCAAGGAGCAGCAAAAACTCTATGGCAATGTAGAACGACGTGTTCAGAAGCAGGCAACTCGCCGAGCTCCTTCGTCCTGGTCGTCGTACAACGACAACAACAACAATCGGTTCGGCTACCGCAATTACCCCAACACCGCTCGGGACAACTATCTACGTTCCGACCATCGCCGTCCTAAATACAGAGACCTCGGAGGTGGCCCTGGACAAGATCGCTGCCGTCAATCACGCAGCGTATCGCCAAGATCGCGTCGCCGCTCCAGATTCCGATTAGACCATGAAGTACGTGCAAAAGCTCCTACTGTCTTCCCTGGCCGTACTGATTGCTTTTACGAACTAGTAGCGCGATGTCGTTGGCATTTCACGCGAGACAAGAACCGATGTTCTATAGGAAAGCGGTGTTCTACCGCAAAGAGCTGGAATTGAATTAGTGGAACTGTCGAGAAGAACCGACTTTCTATCCTTGGGTAGCATGGCAAAATGGATAAAGTGAGCGGAAGGAGGAAGGATATGGTTCTTCTCCATCATCTGCGACTTCCCAAAACAGCAAAGCAAGTCCAACAGAGGGCTAGAAGTAGCGTGTATATCAACGAGCAGCCCACAAATCAGTATCTTTTACAGATGCCGTGATGTGAAATCATACGAGAAATTCATGGTAGGGTATCTCAGAAGGTGCGAGATAGGAAGCACAAAACAAAAAGTTACAAGGCAAGAAGTGCGAAAAAGAAATGGCTGCTTCGAACAAGATAAAGTATGACTATGAAACTGCCGCAAAGAGGGCCCGAAATGCCGAGCAGAAAGCCAAGAAAGCAATCAAGGCCGCTCAGGGGGGCTCTGAATACCCTCAGACAAGAAAGAAAGACCATGAAAAGAGAAGCAGAGGCACTGCAGACTTCTAGGGAGCCTTCGATCGAGCCAGAAAATCTTGACGAAAAGTATCAAGCAGCGGGCAAGAAGTATCTCGAGACCAAGAAAAGACTCGACCTTGCCACCAAGAACAACCCAGGCATGGTCGAAGAGCATAAGGTTGAGCTCACTAGGGCAAGATGCGAGATGGCGTGCGAACAGCTTCATTGGTAGAGGTGGCCCGGCGACGTACCTTTTGCTCGGTCGGAAGAGCGCAAGATCGAGTGTGAGGCTTGGGAAGCTCAGGCTACGAGAGAAGAGGAGGCCATGTACTGGCGAACATTGGCTCTTGCGGCTTATTGCTTCCTTGAGGGCATGCTCTGGGCTGGTGCTGAATTGGTGTCTGGCGCGAACCATATCATGGATCGTTGGTACGAGATCGCTTATGACAGTGATGGCGAGTTTGATTCAGTCTAGCTAATGTGTACCAGTAGATCGCTTGATCTGCTTGTAGAAGTTGGAAATTTGAACTTCTAAACGAGATGTTCTACAATCTCTCTACAAGGTATTAACCAGAGTTGCTACACTGAGCACCGTTATCACATGCTTATCTATACCTTGCCTGCAAAATTCCTGCTGAGGTTTGTCCTGCTTTGTCACGATGCATGGAGCCTCATTCCTGATCATCCACCGAGCCGGAGTGTCGAAGACAAGCCTAGGTTTGCGCAGTATGATAGTACAGCAAAACAGCTTGTGAGCACCTGTCGGAACCTCAAGTCTTGCAAATAATGAAATACATTGCCTGGATGATTCAATGCTATGTGGTGATATAAATGGAAAGACATGTAAACTTACCTTGACAAATCATCAAGGATAAATAATGGACATAGTGTATAACCATCGGCAAACCTCTTGCTCTAGGATGTTAATGCCATCTATATATTACTACGAGGAGACAGAAATGGTTGAGAATTAATCCTATATGGAGCCTCCGGTTCATGCGGGGCACATTAGAAGGATCATTTGCATGATGTCATCCACAGTCTGAACTCCTTTAAGTCTCAAGCGGTAGACATATAGTTTAGGGCGTAATCCTCATCTCTTTTTCTGTTCTTCCTAATAACCCCAGACTTTGCAACATAACCCGCATTTCCTTTCTTCGAAACAACACAGTTTTGAAGGACCATGGCAGACACTCAAAACTCAGCTGAGGTCGAGGTTCCCGGCTACAACGATGTATTGCCTCTCTGTGATCCCATACACATGTGTGAACATCGAGAGCTGACAAAAAGGTTGCTTAAAACCAGACACCCGTGAGAGAAATCAGAGTTCCCTTCTCTCTAGAGGAATTCAATAAGTCCAAGCCTTTATTGAGGGTGCTTGTCGACCACGAAGTAATCGTGCGATATGCATGGTACCTTGAGCCTCCAGAACTCATCTTTCACGTCGCAAAGCCAGATGGAGCAGACGCCCAGGCTTCATAGTGGCTTTCGAATGGGCTACGTGGGCTTGATGCAAATCACCATGCTAGTTATCGCCCGTGACAATGGTGGAGACTGCAATTTCTAATTGTTGAGGTTAGAAGTTGGGGCATGATGTGTTGGAGGATTCGTGCAGATCGTCGTTCTTTAGGCAACAACCTACCTCCGTATGTGGAGGCTTGGAGCAGAATGACGTTGGATTCTCATTGAAATTGCTTAAAAGGTGTCTCTGAGTCCCCAAGAATCATTCTGCGAAACTTACCAATCTCAGACACAAAAAGGTCTAGCTCTTATAACATATTTCATACGGAGAACGCTGGACCCGCCGCTGACTCGCGGCAAATGGAGGCAAATCCAATACCGGTAGGGTCTCGCTCTTTCCGCAAAAGTGTCGACGATTCCGTTTACCAACAAGATCCCGAAATGTGGAAACGAGCTCGATTGTTTGTACGAAATATCACCAGTCGCTATGTCAACTACGCGGATCAGTCTATAGCCGTGTTTGAGAGAGATCTTCACAACCTATGGTATCTCTTCATTGGCGCCGCCAAAGTCACGCCTACAGATGCGGCCACTGCGGACAGATTAGCAGTTCAAATCTTGGTTGCGCGGGAGATGGGATTTCTCAAGCGAATTTCAAGTCAACACGCGGATGGTCAGGTTGCCTACACATCGGGTCAGGCAAATGGTCCGCTCCCTCGTATATGGGTGGATCTTCCGTTTCTGACAGCAGACCTAAGAGCTGCTTGGACTGAAGCAATGACAAGAAGTGGTGCCCTCTCTTCCGACCATCTCGCTAACCTTGCCGGATTTATTGCAAGGCTCGTGGCTTTTGGCATTCATGAGGCTGAATTGTCTCAATGCGGTCTTCTCTTGTTACGAGAAGCTTTAGAGATGCCACGACAGTTACTCGAAAACAATAACACTGATCAGAATGACGATAAACCTTTGTCTTACTTCATGCCCGCTTTGTTGGCCTGGCTTCAACATGGCAGTTATAAACTGTTCGGTCTCGCTGCCCGTGGACATGGTTCAAAGATCGAACTCGAAGATAGGGGAGATGATGAGGATCGTTGGGTCGCCGCTGGTCCTTTGTTGGCGGCCTTGTCCTCAGAACATGGGGGAAGAATTACAGGGTTTTCCATGGTTCGATGGGATTTCTGGAAACAGGAACTAGACGATATTGCTGGTCAAAGTCATTCTCTAGAGGAGAATGTCCAGGGGCAAGCGAGACGCTGCTTCAACTATCTGAACTCTTGGGAGGGCATCACAGGAGGCGATAGCCACGATCGCGACCTAGCGAGGAAGGTATACTTTGATACTGAATAAGTATATAGTGCGTCTCACAGGGCCTCCGCAGTGCCTCCATGTCTTGTGTACAAAGAGGCAGAGAATTGGAAATGGAGAGGAAAGAAAGAGAAAAGCAGTGGAAAGTTAGAAGACATAGACGATGATGATGGCGCTGCGCCTTGGCGTCGCTCTATCACATGTCAATGTTTGACACACAATTCAACTCGATAATTGCGCAGTCGCAACCAAGTAAGTGCCTTCCAATTCCACGATCGGTCTTCAACTGTCACCGTTTTCTCCATCAAGATTCACCTGTTTCGTACTAACTTTACTTTACATATAGGCTGACACGCTCTCAGATCGAACAACATGAACGCATCAAGCATTTCCGTACGCAAGGCCTTCGCACGCACGACTGCTGCCCTCAAGACCGTCGCTTTCGAGGCCGTTGCTCTCGACGCCGCCAGACGCAGAGCCGAGAACGCTTGCCGCTTGAAGAAAGCCATGTTGTTGGTCAAAAAGGTGGTGAAGATCCTAAAGACAGAGAGAAAGGCCAACAAGGCCAAGAACAAAGATTGTCACTCTCCTGAACTAGAAGAGAAGGAGCTGGACGTGTTACTCCAGCGATACAAAGCGCTCGGTGACGAGTACCTTGAGAAGAAGAAGAAGAAGCTTGACGTACTTACCGACCCCGTCCGAGTCAAGCATGCTCTCTCCATTGCGTTGGACACCTCCATACTGACCATGTGAGTAAATGCATGATCCTTTCTTGACAGCAATGGTGTTCGCAGAGAAACACGTCGTCCTAGGAAGCTTCTGTGGCTGCAAATGTATTCAGAAACCAATCGTGCATCTTTATGAATCTTCACTAGATGACTTTGGAAGACGAGATGATGGATCAACAGCAAGCGCCATGATTACAGGAGTGTGGATATTTTCTAGTATACATGCGCATTCTGCTCCAGCGTCCGTAATCTCGTTTTTCCCATTCCTTCCTGCTTTCAAGCCCTTGATCCATTGCTTTTCTCTCCCCGTTCGTTCACTGTCCCATTCTTTGCTTCCTGCATCTCTCGACCTGTCCGGAGACCACTCACTCCAAGCCCTCCATCTGATTCATCTGACGACACTTGCACCTGCAAGCAGCAACACTCTCCCCACAAGTCCCAAAGACACAATCCCTATATCCACCCAACTGCTGCGCTCTACTCTGCATCTGCGCTCCCTCAGCTCTGGCAACCATCCCTTCAACCTCCTTTGCCTTCCTGAGCTTCTCCACCTCTCTTTCAGCTTTTCTGGTGGCGTCTTCAGCGCGAAAGCCTGTTCTTTCAGCCTCGGACAACTCGGTTCTGGCGATGATGGTGGAGCGGGGAGGGACCCAGTGATAAATTGGCTTGAGGGGAGTGAAGGTGGCGGAGGGAGGGCTACTTGTGGTTGTAGAGGCTAGTGAGAGAGGAGAGATGAGTTTTGCGCTGGGAGTGGGTGGGGAGGTCTGCTGGGTGTTGTTCATCGTTGGCTCGCTAGGCTTCGAGATGGTGGTAGAGTTGGGAACGTTCTTGTCAGTGTTCGTTGGCGGAATTGCTGGCTTTGGTTCGGGGGCGGTCTTCTTGTCCATGATGGGGGTTTGAGGTCAGTGAAGCTTGTTGTTGTTTTGGACGTGGTTGTTGGTGTCGTGGTCGTGGTCGGTGGAGTCAATTTCGCTCTCTTTATACCCACTCAGGGGCTCTGAGTTGGTGTTTCTGATAGTGTTGGCAGCCTTTCCAGTCTCACTAGCGTTGTTGTTCTCTGTAACAATACTCAGATTGTCGACAATGAACTCTGTTTCGCGAGGTCTTGCGGGAGTGGTGTTGGGAGTGTTGGCAGCAGCTGCATCGCTGCTTGTCGACGATGGTAGCGCCGGAGAGCCGTCTTGTTTAACGCACTCCCTGGTGACCTTAATGCAGTTTTGGCAGCTTGGTCTGCCCTCATCACACTTGACGTGACGATCTCTGCAGATAGACGCATACGCAAGGACGTTGCTAGATCAATGTGCTGAGCTATACGTGATGGAAAAATATGCCTACAGACGTGTCAGGCTTCAAACACTAGCCAAGGCCACAAGGGAGATGCTTGCTAACGCTACATCTATTTCTTTCCGAAGTGATCATTATCCAAAGGTACAAGTTCTGACGCTGCATTTCCCCTTTCTCATATCCCCATCTTGTATGTCCAACATTCTGGTCACTTTTTTGTGTTGTGCTCGACTGGGCCAGACAAACCTGTTCTCATACTGAGAAGTGTGGTTTTGCTGATCGTCACCAAACTATCGTTAGATGGTAGACACAACTTATGAGGGCTTAAGCTGAGAGGGACAAGGTCATTGCCACAATGGCATTTGAGTGTTCTGCAGACCAACCGGAAGCTGTCTTCAAGCCGATCAACGAATGGGTTGACGCCAACACTTTGAAGATCAGTAGCATCTTGGGCTTAGGATGGGGATGGGAAGCTCGTATCCAGGCGTACTCTCGTCAACAAAAGACTGGCTCACAGGTAGAATCGCGAAGGCAAGAATTTATCAGGAAAATCCCGACTGGAGGATGAACTTGTCCATATGATGGAATGAGAAGGGGAATACTCTCCTACACTATCTCGAGCTCAAGTGCAAGTCCGAAGCAGGAGAGACTGACATCTGCTTTGGGGTCTGGAAGCTGACTGGGGAAAGGTCAGGAGACAGCTTTCGATACAAGGCACGCCGTCTACAGCTTGGACAATCGGCATCTTTGTGAACAGAGCTACGAATCCCCTGGCCGGACATGGCAACTGGGCGATCAAAAGACATAACCACGATGTTTGGCTTTTGGCTAGAAGCCAGCTTCGTACACGATACTCAAAATGACGCAGTCGATTACCGGAATCGGCGTGGATAGGTTTTCATGAGCAAGCGAAATCGGCAAAGCACTGTCTAGATATACAGAGGATACAAGCGGCTGACCAAGAAACAGACAGAGTGCTTGCATTGGGGCGAGAAAATACAACGAAGCATGCGGATTCGAGGTCGAAGAGGGGAGTGGATTCAAGATATGTCATAACCAAAGCGAAGAGGTATCTCAAGCACTGATGTGTGGAAAGAATAACGCAAGACTGGGGATGGAAAATACAATGTGATGAACAAGAAATGATTCAGTCGTACAGAAAAACAATGAAGAACAATGCAGAAACCAAAAAAAAAAGCAGAGATCCAAAAGGGCAAGACGCTTCTGAACAAAGGAGATCAGTGATAGCTGCACCCCATCACATCGGAGAGACGACTACTGCCTCCGCTGCTGTAAAGGCTGCGGAGGGTGTTGGTCATGCCGGAGGTCGTCTTTGTCAGGAGCCTTCGGCGGCCGATCGTAGGCGTAGTCAGCAGCATATCCCTGATCCCTAGGTTCAGCCGTGTGGGTTACAGCATCGTAGCCATCGTCAAACTCTGCCTCTTCCTCATCGTGCCTGTCATCAGGACCGACATTCTCATCAGGATAAGTCTGAGCCGGAGCGGGCTTTCCTTTTGCATTGTTCTTTTTTCCTTTCCTGTTCTTTTGCTTTGCCTTTTCCAACAAGCGTCTTCTTTCCTCTGCTTTTTGTCGTTCCTTGCGATCCTTGATCTCGTACTGACGAATCAGAGCCTCAGGACGGACGCCCCAGATGTCTTCGTACTCGCAGAATTCACAAATCCACATGGAAGCCGGTGTCGGGCGAGTGTGGTAGTTTGTGTATTCCTGCTGGAGACGTCGCTGCCGTTCTTGGAGGGCAAACTCTTTGCTGGGACGGCGAGGGCGAGGTTTGCGGGGCTGTTGCTGTTGTTGAACAGGCTGTACAGGCGGTGCAGGGGGGTTGGTGTGAGTGGGAGCATGAGTTTGCTGGGAGCGAGAAGCCGAGTGATTGGCCAGCGGAGAGCGGGGCATCGAGTTGGGACTAGGAGTGGGTTGTTGCTGGGGCCAGAGCATCTTGTTGGACGAATCAGACTCGCAGGTAAAGGTGAACTGCGTCTGCGGCGTCGTCGTCTGCGAGGGCGAGCGAGCAAGGAGACTCTCGTTGTTCTGCTTGGTAGGCGTGGTCGGCGCTTCCTGGTCTTGGTCCTGGTGGGCGCTGGCGATGGCCTGAGAGATGATGCCGTCGGCTTGTTCTGCGCAGGTCGTGTAAGTCTCTTGTGCACTGTCACAGTCACTGCATCGTCTCTTACTGGTGCGAGTGCCGTCGCCTTTCCAGTTGCCTCCGCGCGACTTTGCCGAGAGGCTGGAAGCGTGGGCGTTGTGTTGCCTGCCAAACCTGCCACGTCCACTGCCTGATAGTTGCCTCGAATCCTGCAAGTGTTCTTCCCTTGATGCAATACCCATGTTTGCCAACTCTTGCGACAGACTGGACTGGTGCACACCGCCACCGCCAGAGAGAGGAATCTTACGCTTCTTCTTGTTGCTCGTGTTCTCGAAGGATTCGTAACCGTCAGCTGAAGAGGCGGTAGATGCCGGGGCTGGAGGAGCCTTTGCTGCCATCAGCTTTCTCTGGACGCTGTCGACTCTGGAGCCGTCGTTGACAGGTGAGGACCAGCGGTAGTTGGGATGATCATAAGCAACCAGCTCTTCATCTTCGTCACTCTCGTCGACATGGTGGTCTCCATTGCAGGTGCAGTGACTGTGCGAGTCGTGGTGGTTGAGGGCGCGGGGATCCATCTTCTCGACAACGCCGTAGGGAAAGCTGAAGAGGGGTGAAGTGGATGGTGGGTCAGGAGGATAAATGATTTGGCTCTGCTGTTCGGGCGACAGCTGTTCTCGTAAACGGTTCTTGGGGAGGGGTCTGATGGGCCGGTCGGGGTAGACTGGCGATAGGGTGTCGGGGGATCTGGTTAGTGATGACCTGCGCGGCCACACATATTCTGTATGGGGAGAGGCTGTCAGTTGGTGGGCTTCTTCTTGTTGGTGGATATCGAGTGTCTTGGATCGAGGCTGCGGGGTGTTGTGGGCAGCGTTTGGGCACACGACTTGGCTCAGACTGCCGCCACAGCGCCGCCGACAGCACAGAATACGCCGGGCACTCCAGATGGGGTTTGGATGAAGAGGTAGGAAGACAGACGAGACTCACCTGCGGCCGCCATGGTAATAGCATGCGGTGGTGGCGGGCGAGAGGTCAAATGTCCTCACCCTCTGCCAGATGCGCAATGCCCAATCTGCCAAGCCCCGTCTTTTTGACTTCTGCCGGTGATTGTCCGTCATTTAGTCAGCATCTCTCCGCTGCACCTCCGAGCCCGACCACCTTTCCGAACGCCTCCTTGGGGACCCATGGCAAGCATTGTCTAACGAGGCAGGGAGACACTTGCATAACATGCCATTCCAGGTTGCCTGGCTTCTGAATGCAGATACGATGATATGAAATCCTGTGAAAGAAAGCTGTAGGCCATCCCGAAAGCCCAATGCAAACATGAGGCTCAAGGTGTTCGGCAACCCTGTCCAGGCTCGGGAGTCGGAAATCGGTCTACTGGTCCGTGCAGAAGACTCTTGACTTCATCTCTTGGGCACCAACTTCTTCTGTCTCTCATTTGATGCTTCGAGACAAAGACTGCCTGGGGACAGGCTGTGGTGACACCTGATGTTGCATAGTCGATAAAGACATCTCTGCAGTCTTCCTGTCTCAGAAGTAGGTTGGCTATGTATGCATTGGCTGTTTGACTGCGACAAAGGGGACATGTCGACATGTGCAATCGAGCTTCCAGAACATGTAGGTATGAGAGTTCAGGTGATGGACAGCCCGTTGGTTGGAGGACAGTTCTATGCTGTGTCATCTAGCCGTCGGTCGGTTTGATTCCTCGTGCAGAGTAGGGAGGCAGAAGTCGGGGTTCAGGCCGTGAAGCTGCAAGTCCAAGACACGAAGGCAGCCAACTGTAGCATCGCACCTTCCCACAAACACAAGCTGTGTCTCTTGGCGTTGAAACACTCACTTCAGCGCTTCTTTCTCAATCACCCACTTCCAAGACACGACCATCACGGCGCGTCTACCGCAGCGACTTTTTACTTCCTTCTTTCCTCACCTCCACCTCCGACTGCACAACAGTCTATTCCCAAATCTCACACTCCTCTCTTACATTCCATCTTATACACTTCCTCTCATACCTTCTGCGTTCTGCGCGCACGCCATCATGCAGCGCTACTCTGTCGTTGTCAGCGACACAGGCTGGCCAGAGCCTCTCAAGCTCCTTGTGCCTTTCCAGTCGTCATCCAATGCCGCCGCCCTCACCGCCGAAGTTGTCAAGCGCGCAGTTCGCTACGGTAAGACTCTCAACGCCGCCAACTGCACTCTGCGCCTGGCTACCGTCGATGGTCCCATCCTCGACCCTCAAGACACTCTGTGTGACTTGGTCGTCGACGAACAGCTTTTCGCTGTTTTCAACTCTGCCAACCATGCCGCTCCCGCTCAAGTAAGTCTGCCCTTCAAACTTCACTCTCATGATTAGGCGACTCACAAAAAGTAGGCTGCCGATGTCACCATGACCGGAACCCAAGATCAGTCAGCTGGCGCTCAGGAGTCTCTCACCATCCGCAACGCTGTACCCATCCGTATTATCACACCAGCAATTGCCAAGTTGATGGCCAAGGACCCAAAGGCGTTGCCTACTCCAGCCTTCAAGCTCCCTGCTACTTCCAAGCTCCAACAGCTCCATGACGATGCTGTTCGCCATCTTAGCAAAAGTGCCCCTGACTATCTGGACACTGCTTCCATCTTGGACCTCCACACCCATGAGCTTCCAATTTCGTCTTCTTGTCTGGAATCGACAATCGAGGAGACCGGCTTTGCTACAAACCTCAAGGATGGTATTCTCAACATCTATGCCGTGCCACGCCCTGCCTTGACTATACGCTCGCCTGAGCCTACTGGCAGAGTCGGCAAGAATGACCTCTACGCTGCTGGTCTGCACTGGCAGCCCGATACCCCACAGTCTAGCCGTGGTGTAGCCATGTTTCTGTCGTCTCTCAGAGTCCTTGCTCACCTTCTCAAGGGTGATTGTGCTACAGATGAACACAGAGAGAGAGTCGTCTACGTCTTTGCTCTCCTCTGCTGCTTCCCACCGGCCGTGCGCGCTCTGCATCTGTTAATCCAGGGAAGCACCATCTCCCTCACCGCGAGTTCTGCCCTGAGTCAGGCCTTCTATTGCGTCCTTGGAGACCTGGGTCACAAGAAGCTCATCAGAAACGACAATGCCAGACTCTTCGAGGGCACTCGCCTTCTTCTTGGTCTCATCATGGAGAAGGCCAACCAGCTGAAACCAACAAATCTCACAGTCCCTGTCTATTCGTCGCAGATCCATACTGTGCAGTTCGAAGATGTCTCTCCAGCCTTCCGTCTCGTACCCCTCCGTCCTACCACGTCGACATATGTCCAGCCCGATGCAAACTCTGGACAGCTGAAGCTGAAGCTGCTGTCAGAATCCAAGCAAAGTGCTACCATCTTCAACCCACCAACTGATCTTTTCGCCCGCACCCAGACTCTGCAGGAGGTCGTCAACTCTAGTGATCTTCGCAACTTGCATCAGCTTGCCAATCTCTGTGGCAAAGTCTCCCTCTCAGTGGTTAGGCCATCTTTGTTATCTTCTGTAGCACCCGAGCACTTGACTTTCGACTCCGAAGGACATCTCGCCGTTTACACGGGCAAAGCTGGCTGCGCAGGTCCCGGCGAAGATACCGTCCTCTTTCGTCCTTTGCACGGCGAAGAAACCCCAAACCTTGGCCAGGTTGAACAGCAAATTGCGCCTATTCTTCGATCCTTTGAAGAAGATGGCACTGAGGTCTTTGATGTACTCGGTTCCTCCCAAACCCGTGCTCTTGACGAGCCTGATGAGATTGTCATGTTTGCTGTAGACTGCAGTGCCAGTATGTCATCATCCACCGATCTCATGGGCATCGACACCAACACAGATGTCATTGAAGAAACTCCGGAAATCTCTCCTCATGTCTACACCAGAGTTGAGCTTGACGACACAAAGAAGTCTCTGTCCCAGCACGAAGTTTACAACGAGGTTATTGGTGCTGTGGTTGACTCTGCCCACGGTGCGAGATCTACCGTGGCGGCCAAGATGCTGATCTTGGTCTTTGATCTTCTTACAGGAGAGCTGGCAAACCTGCACGGTGAACCGGTCTACAGCCAATGGCAGCGCCAACAGAACAATCAAAAGATTGATAAGCTTGAGTTGTTCGCAGCTGGTCTCAAACGCTTTGAACAGGAGCTTGTTGACATGATCGTTCTTCATGCCATGGCCAAGTCTCCTCAGAAGTGGGTATGGAAGCTCGGCAACAAGATCCCTGGACGTACACAGATTCAGCCTCTTCCGAATGATGTGACCTTCATCCCACCTGCCCTCAAATGCCCTATCAAGCTGGATCTCATCCAGGATCCTGTCGTAGCAGCTGATGGTCAAGTTTATGGTCGTCAGGCCATTACCAAATGGATGTCGGTCAGACGTTCGTCGCCACTGACCGGACTCATCCTTGAAAACACCGAGCTCAGACCCCAGCTCGAGTTGGCTGGGCAGGCTGATAGATGGCTGCAAGCTGAGGACCTTGTCGAGCCTGAGGAACGCCCAGTGAACAAGCGTCGTCGTACCTCAGTACGTCAGAACATGATCACGTTCTCGAACTCTTCTCATCACTTCTCTCGCGCTTTGCTACCGACTACTACCTTGCTTGACTTGTTCAAGGTCGCGTTCCGTGGCATGAAGGGCCGCCACAACGCTTTCCAGCTATCGTGGCAAGGAGTCATCTTGCGACCATCTTCGGGCACCCTCGCAGACTCGGGCATCACAGGAGGTAGTGTCATTACTGTTGTGGTGGCCGATGATGTCAACATGATTCCTGATGGTACATCTTCTTTGTGCTTGATCAAGGTTTACACAGGCGACAACCGTCCAGACTTCTGCTATTGGGTTCCTAAGGACACCGGAAACTCCTTTATGTCTCTCATGACCAAGTACTGGCGCTTCAAGTGGACTAATCAGCCATGGACCGACTACAAGAAGCAGGAGATTTGGACAGACCTGAGGAGCAATGGCGATGACCACTACTTGGGAAACATTCCCGAGAACTCTGAACTTCTTCGAACCTATCTCACTCCTTACCATGCATATGGTCTACTTGAAGCTGAGTCGGTTTATAAGAGCGAATCGACTCGCTCGAACCCTCAGAGAATCTACGACAGTGATGACGAGGATGAGGAAGATGACAAGCCTTTGGTGTTGAAAGTGCAGGTCTCTGAAGCAGCTGTACGCCAGAAGAACATTCGCCGTCTGTCGCGCCTCGAAGTCCTGAAGCAGATGTTCGAAGCCATGATCAACCGCATGATTGCCTACTCGTACAAGACCCACATTGGTCTGATCACGTTTGACTCGACGGCAAAGGTGTCTCAGTCAATCACTCATGTCATCGAGAACTTCCGAAGAAGTGTTCAGAGCATGCACGCCGATGGCGACACCGCACTTTGGGATGGTCTCAAGCTTGCGCAAACCCAGATTATGAAGTATGCGGAGAAGTATCCCAAGGCTCAACGTCGCATCATGTGCCTCTCTGATGGAAATGATACCAAATCGGTCGCTGGTCCCGCTGATCTTTGCTTCCAGCTTCGTGAGAACAAGATCGCCGTCGACTCGGTTTGCATTGGACAAGACGACAACATGGATTTGAAGGCACTCTCAGTCATGCTCAAGTCTTACTGCTTCTATCCCAAGGATCTCACCACTGCGCTGGCCATCTGTGAGATGGAGCCTGTCTTGTCTCAGACTGAGCGTCCACTCCCAGCTGTGACTACTGCTGATCTTACACGCAGCTCCGCCTTGAACAACTTCTACACTATGCGCCACCGTGCTGCGTTCACTGTCGTCACTCAGGATGTGTTCCCCAAGCGCAAGGAGCATCCCAGACTGGAAGATACATTTATTCAATTGACCAACCGCATTCGATCCAACCCGAGCACCAGCTTCAGTCTACCTACACTCAGAGCATCTCGTCTCCTTGTAGAGATGCGCGACATGGCCACTGCTCCTCACCCGAAGTACGACTGTTATGTATCTGAAGCCGACATGTTCTTCTGGAAGATTGTCATGGAGGGCGTAAGTTTTACTGTACGGTGATACGAATCACAAGGTGCTAACATATCTCAATAGCCTCCCGAGACTCCATACGAAGGCTGCACCTTCTTGCTGTATCTTGAGATGCCGGAGAACTTCCCTGCCTTTCCTCCCAAAGGCCGCTTCGTGACTCCGCTCTTCCATCCCAACATCAATCGCCATGGTCGTATCTGCCACAGCATCTTCGACCGTGACTGGACCACAGATACCACTCTCAAGAGTGTTCTTGACACTGTCTACGGTCTCCTCTTGCAAGCTGAAGCTGGCGACGCCGTGTAAGTCCTTCGAGGCGGTCTGCAAAGCTCAACATATACTGACAAGCAGTCTAGGCACACCACTGTGACCCTCGGTTTCCATCATGACGAGGTTGCTTTCGCCGAAGAAGCTCGTCGTCACGCTAGGAAGCACGGTAAAAAGTCTCGCAAGGAGTGGAAGTACGAGTTGCTCGACATTGATGAAGACGAGGACGAAGATGAAGTGTTGTGATTTGCGTCAACATCGGTGGACTCTCAGTCGATGGTTGTTTTGGGCAAAAAAGAAGGAGATGGAGCGTGACAGACAATGCGAGCGGACCGGCAGCTCTTTCTGAGCTGCTGCCATGTCGTCATTTATTGATTTCCTATGCATAACATTCAAGATAGCTCTTAGCTTTGCTGCAAAGTCATTAGCCAGGAAGAAATTACAGAACGTTTCTTCCACGAACCTTCTCAATTGCACGTCCATGTCAACTTGACCACAAATTCGGACATCTTCGTCATCGAATCGGCATGACCTTGATTCCTTGAGCTATGAGCCACATAAACAAGTTTGCATGACTCCAAGGACTTGGAGAAAGGACGAGAGAAATTCCAGTGGTCGGTCGTTGAACATATCACCCTGTCTCTTGTAATGCACTTTACCATCATCATATCTCTCTCTCTCTCTCTCTTGCGTGAATTTGTTTCTAGCCATTATTTATCGAAGTACGAGGACTTGTGAAATCTATTACTTTATTTCTATACTCACAGCTGCGAGGAAGTCTTGGAGATTGATATCAAAAGGGCAGTATTTGGGTTTTGCGTCACTAGCTAAATCTAAGGGGATGAATATGCTGGACAGACGTCAGAGGTGGCACTGGAGAGTAGGAAGTCTCAAAGGCTTGATGGTGTCAACAGGTCACATTCGAGAGTGGTTGTTTGGGAGATGCCGACGCAGCGGGATGTGTCCCGCTGCTGAATTGCGTATGAGCATTACTGGCAGTCAAATTCAGTTGTTGTTTTGCAAGTCCTGAATCATGTTGTGAAAGCAATGGATATTAGCATGATCGTCTGGAGATGTGTATGGAGCAGTAGCAGCGCAGTTGATGTGTCAGAGCGTCGAGCCCTGTAACTACAGGCAAGAGCGTGTCATAGGCAGCGACTCTCCTGATTCGAAGTGCAGATGGAGGAAGCAGGAGAGTCAACGGGTAGCGGCGAAGGACCAGGAGATTACAGGTAGCTCAAAGGTACGATGAGCGCGGCATCGAACGTGGAAAGCCTCGTGTCGGATCAACAGGTAGCAAAAGCGACAGACAGGATATATCAGCAATGAAGAACAGACATAGCTTCGAGAATGCATAGATGTTGACTACGAAATAGAACAGAAGCAGTCTATGATTTGACGAGCGAGGGACTCGAGAGAGACTCGCTTGCAGAGCCGGTCCGTAAAGTTGTTGATGGATAGCTGTTGCTCAGCCATGTTGCTGTACGAAGACAGGGTCAATAACGGGATAGGTTGACATACAACAGATGAATGCGTCTGCGGCCAATCGGTCGATATAAATTGAAAAGGCAAACGTGCTTGAGAGGAAGGAGCTGCATTTTGCCAATGGTAGCGACCGGGGATAGAAAGGGGGTCGGCGACGTTATTATTCAGTACCAAGGTATGTCTTCATTAGGACTTAATGTCGGCGACGTTGTCATTCAGCACCACGAAATCTTGTTAGTAGACTCAAGGTCGACGACAGCTGAAGACGCGGCTCGTCAAAGGGAGGCAATGCGGTCCAAGGAGCATCAACGTTCCCGAGCTCTTCCATCGGGGCAGAAGCGTATTCAGATGTTCTTGAGGGTACGATCGAAAGGGAGGCGTGCTGAGCGTTTGATGAGTAGCTGTTCAACTTAGCTGAATCTATAGAGGCGTTGAATCTAGGTCACGACGATTTGGAAGTAAGGAGCATGCCATTCATGCAAGCAGTCGAGAGCAAAGCGAGATTATATGCAGATGAATGCGGAATGAACGAAGCGGCTCGCCCTGCAGAAGTTCGTGCCACTCGCTCGGGGAAAAGGCAGAGACGAGCGCCACGATACGCACGACTGACGGGCGGCATCCTCATCCGACTCAGTACTCGTCGGTAGCACTTCCAGGTTAATGGTACATTGCATGTTTAGGGCTGACGTGACCAAGAAGATCAGTGGCATTGACCTTGGTATCTCGGAAAAGCCATTGAAGCATGTCCCCAGCAACGACGCCGACTTTACAGGCTTGGAACTGGATGATCTTCATGGAAATCCGAGATGATGAAAGATTGAAAATTGCAGATTGTTGTTGTTGGGTGACAGGGGTGGATGGGTGCGTCGTGCAGAAAGTGGAGAACATTTGACGGCGGCCGAATCGAGGGCAAGAACGTTTGGGTACTTCCTTCTTTGGTCGCAACATCTGGCAAAACAAACCTCATTCTGATCATCCTCTTCTGGGATCTCCTTCTGGGCTTGCTAGATCGAGTCTGGACATGAGACAGGATCCGAGACATTTACCAAAGATATGGAAGATGGCCTGACAGACAGTCACACGTTAACCAGGAAAAGCCTGCCGAGCCTTTCGCGGCTCAAATTCTGACTCGTTGAAGCTTGCGTAGCAGGCAGCCCCTTCGACTCGCAATAGCAAATCAACTGTCGCATATAGACAGATACGAGTCTCGACGTGTCTGATCGACTGATGCCAGAATGCATTCCACAGACCAGGGTATTGTCAGGTGTTGGAAGGGAGCTGATAGAGGTCACTCGTCAGCCGGGCAACTGCCACTCGCTCGGGGTTCGACAATGCCTGTTCTCGAATTGCAAGCTCCTTTTTGGTACGCATCGTAATTTGGGTACATTGAGGAACCACAAGGGGCAATATGGCAGTTGGATGATAATCAACCTGGTCATTATTCGGAAGAAAACACAGTGACCTCGAGCCGTCACGTTTTGCGGAGCGGGGCGATCCGTTTCTCGCGGGCCGTCGGAACCTCACACCAACAAAACCTTGTTTTCCAAGAAGTCTCGACGTCTACTTCCTCATTCCAGCATGAGTCGCATGGTTAACACGTTGCTCACCAACGAACATCAACAAGCGAAAATGCACTGTTGCGAAAGGGGCATGCGCGTTCGTCGATGCCGAGGTCAGGGCCAGCCGCGACGACGAGTGTGGCAGCGTTGTGAACAAGCCTCGTGCACGCTCAGGTAGGGAAAAGTGCCGTCGCTAATGCGGGCCAGTTTTTCAAAAAGATCCCTACGCATGATGGCATCTGCTCTGTGCTTCTGCATGGTAAAGGCTTGAGCGTGTGGCCATGTCCGAGTGTCTCCTGATCTGTGAATAGCAACAGACATGCTGCATTCACGCCGTCGACGACATCTACAGCTATCTCGTCGAATCAGGTTGCGTTCCAAGGATCTTGCATGCTCTTTGGGCATCGCATCTGGAACATTTATCAATCTGGTCGCATTAGTTCGATCGCGTTATGTGAGGCAGGCCGATCACTTCCCGGCGCCGAGATGTCTCCAGCTAACAGGGCAGCCCTGTAAAAAATTCCGCCAGATTGGGTGCTGATTAAATTGACAGCGCCTCAATCACCACACTATCACTGCAACGACACGAATTCGAGTCTCTGGAAGAAACTCAGTTATATTGCATGCCACGACCAAATGAATATCGCAAACCCCGAAGGATCTGTGTATGCACGTTGACCGTTTTCACTCAGGAACCGGTACCAATGCAGACGATGAGCTGCCCTTGTTGTTTTCTTCTGCGTTCTTCATGTCGGTAATGCGGACTGTAGAAGTAAAGGAGAGCTATACGGGAAACGGATCCCTGGAAAACATGAATTCGTATGATAAGTGTGGCCACCCTACCAACGGTTCGCCCTACACATCCGAACTGAGTAAGGGCTTGCACATCACCGTTACAACTTCTGTCTACATTGAGGCATAACCCAACAACCTGGTTCTGACGGACCCAAGGACAAGGATTGGGAGATCATCATGACGCCTCTCCAGATGGCAGATGCAATATGGCATTAATCTATCTTGCGCTCCGGATCGAGGATGCGAGGTGTAAGGCCGTAGCTCGTCGCCAGAATGGGATAGCATTCTTTGAGATTTGTCAAACGGCATGGATCCTTATCCACAGGTGTGGCCCGTCTGTCATTGTTCGTTCTCTACCTGGAAACGACGTCCAAGGCTCCCCGTTACGCCACCATCGCTGTAGAGGCGGCCAGTGTGGTGGAACAAAGGAAGTTGATCTTGAGTCGAATCTAGCGATATCTCACTTCCCGTGTCACGAATGTATATGTACTGGCTCGACGCCTCTCAGGCTTGTCTGCATCCTCAACCATACCTCGACACATTCTTTTTTCATCCATCGGGCTTTTCACGAGGTCAAGGCTGGTGCAACTCGTTCTCACCTCCTTCCGACATCCAGTACTCTGTCAATTCGTCTTGTTTTTGTCTGGTCTATTATAGTATCTTGACCACTCAAGACCAAGCATATTCTTAGCCTTGCGAGATGGCTATCTACAGCTCATTCGACAAGGACCTGGAGAAGGGTAGCGACAAGCAGGTTGTTGTCATCACAGAAAAGAACTCATACTCTTCTTTTTCAAGCATATCAACGTCATCAACACTTGTCAGCCTGTCGAAGCCCGAGTTGACTAAAGCCGAGGAGCCCGTTCCGCCAAAGCGACAGGCCAGGATCATTCGATACTTACGACACACTGGTCTCAATGTATATCGGCGAATCTTCTCAATCGTTTTTCTCGCTAATCTTGCTGGTTTGATCGGCTTATTGGTGTCCGGTCACTCCTCCATCTTGACCCACATGCCATATGCGGCCAACGCTGCAGCGGCCAACTTCTTAGTCGCAATCCTGATTCGCCAAGATTACATTTTCAATATGATCTTTCGCGTTTGCCAACTGGTACCACTATCTGCACCACTTCGATTGCGTCGTATACTTGCCAAAGTGTACGAACACGGTGGCATGCATTCTGGATGCGCTATCGCCGGAACCATGTGGTTTATCCTATTGACGGTCCTCATCGTCGTCAACTTCGAGACTGGCCGCATCATTCACACGCCTCTGGTACCAATCTTTACCGTTCTTCTACTCGTATGCTTCCTCGTACTGTGTGTCTTTGCGCATCCGGCTATCCGTCACAAGTTCCACAACTCTTTCGAGTTTACCCACAGATTTGCTGGCTGGTGCTCGATCATCGTCTTCTGGGTCGACCTTGTTCTCATTGCCGACACTGTCCGTCTCCAGAACACCACTAGCCCTGAACCGCTGGGTATTGCGTTGGTGAAGCTTCCTGCTTTCTGGTTCCTCATCATTATGAGTGTGCACATCGTCTTGCCTTGGCTTCGTCTTCGCAAGGTTGCTTTCACCGCTGAACGCCTGTCTGAGCATGCTATTCGCTTGCACCATAAAGAACACATGGGTCCTTACCGAGGCATTGCCATTGCAGAATCACCTCTTGGTGAATGGCACCCCTTCGCCTGCTTCCCCGATGGTGACGGCGTCAACAACAGCATCATGATCAGCCACGCTGGTGATTGGACTCGCAGAACCATCGACAGCCCCAAGTCTCACTACTATGTCAAGGGTGTTCTCAAGACCAATGTTTTGAGTATGGCTTCCATCTTCAACCGCGTCCTGCTTGTCACCACTGGCACAGGCATTGGACCTGCTCTTTCATTCGTCGCTGAGCCAAGCCGCAGAGGTCAATGCCAGGTCTTGTGGGTGTCATCATCGCCCGAGAAGACTTTTGGCCAACCTTTGATCGACTGGGTGTATACTCTCAATGGCAATGCAATCGTGTGGGACTCTAAGAAAGACGGCCGGCCTGATATGGTTGCGCTGACGTTGCGGCTGTACAAGGAGATGAACGCTGAGGCTGTCTTTGTTGTGAGTAATCCCAAGTTGACCAAGCAATTGGTGTATGGATGTGAGAGCCGTGGTGTCCCGGCATATGGACCCATCTTCGATTCCTAGATGTTCCCTCTCATCATCTCTTTCGTTTTGTCTATCGTTCTTCTTACACTGTACACTTTCTCTCCACATATATTTTTGGTTTCCTTTTTCACTACCTCTCTTTTCTTTTCTCCATATCGGGGTCCCTTCTTCTTCTTCTTCTTCTTCTTCTTCTCTTCTCTATGATCCATAAACATGAGCGACGCAAGTCATTTGTACATCTCACAATGTTTTTCTCCTGTTCGATTAGCGACTTCAAAGGTCAGCGAGGTGGCGGATATGGCCATTCTGTTCCGATCGTCTTTTTATACTCTTACCTATATCATACAATACTTTCGACTTCGGCTTTACTGTCTGACAAAACTCACATCAATTGTGTTGTCTTGCACGATGTTGCGGATAACCATCGTCAATAGAGGTCAAATCAAGCCTCGCTTATCGATCAAATTGCTGCCTGCCGTGTCTTTGTGAGATCTGCGTATTTGTATCTTGGTAAGTCATTCAGTGCGTAAGCGATCAGATCTTCTTTTCATCTCTTTCTTCGGACGAGCTTCCGAGGAGATTTGCATGGCCGCGATCGCTTTGTTGCACTCGGCACTTCCGCGTGGCTCAAGCGAGATTTGTCCAGATCAAGGTGTCGATAAGATAGGTCGACATTCCTTCTAGATACCTGCGATCTTGATCAACTGCATCGAACATTGCAGGTCTGGTAGAGCACAGGATCAGCTGATCCAGGCTCACTGTCGCATGCGTGATAGAGTCGCACAAACCCAAGTGGTTGCAGTGCATCTCAAATGTCTCAGATTGCCGAGGACCCTTTGACCTCGGTCTATCGTACTCGTACCCAATCTGTCGGGAGTCAAAAATGCAGCTAGCCTTACATGACATTGGCATCTGACATGATTGAGGGTCGGCTCCCATAATAAGATCAATCACTGCACTTTTCCCGGCGGATAATATCTTTGACGTGAATGTTGAAGCCTGCAGGTGCTCATGGAGAGGATGGGTTGCGGCAAGCGCTCGAGGTGTCTTGGCATTCCCGCTTCCTGTTCATCCAGCTTTTGAGGCTTGCCGTGTTTTCTCTCGGCGAAAGTCAAGGTAACCAATCAATTGTACAACATGTGCTTGTTGAAAGGTCGATTGAAGCTTTCCAAGCATCGTACTGGCGCCACAGGGCAGTGGTGATCTAGGTGAGGTGCTTGTGGTAGAGGACATCGATTCAGAAGTCGAGCGACAAGATCTCGGTCTTGTTTCACGCCCGGGCGTGATTCTCGATGATGCCTATCTGATAAGGGTCTCAGAGAACATATCTCAATCAACCCCTGAGGCGAGGACCGACATATATAAGAAGCTCGATACCACTCGCAGATCAGGGCATCTTCGGCCCTCTCTTGACCGACCCCACAGTTTACCAAGATTCCATGACGACCTTCCTGATTGGCGTCTGACGATCGCGGTCGCGTCCGACAAGTTTTCAGGCGGTGGAGAGGCTTTGAACCAATCATTTGCTGCACGCTTCCATGTCGGACGACTATCTCGTCTGCAGTATGGCTTCATAGATGGCGCAGAAGAAACTATGACGATCAGAGGTATATAAGAGTCGAGCATGGCGGCACATGGCTGTGTCCAACACATAGCTTGTGCTCGTCCACTTTCGTCAAGATGCGCTACTCAATCGCTGCAGCTTCGCTTTTCTCGACATCAGCATTGGCTGTCCTGTATCCTGGCCAGAGCAACCTCAACCACACTTGCCAGATCAGTGAGTACATCCTGAGCCATTGCGACAGCAGCTAGCAGATTGCTAACGCGATATACCCACAGCCAACGACGACGCCGTCCTGTCCTGCTCCAGTGCCGCCAACCCCAACACCGTCGACTCATGCTGCGCCGAAACATACGGAGGACTCTTCCTCTCGACTCAATTCTGGGACACATACACTGGCCTCGAGGCCGAGGGTCAATTGCTGCCTGCCGATCAGTGGACGCTGCACGGCTTGTGGCCTGACTTCTGCAATGGCTCGTACACTCAGTACTGCGACTTGAACAGACAATACGACCCTTCACCTTCGCCCAACACTACCAATGGCTTGCCCAATGGTACTGTCGTCCCACCTTACAAGGGACCCAATATTGGCACGTTCCTCGAGCCTTTTGGCAAATATGACCTCCTCGCCTGGATGAACAAGTACTGGATCAACCAGGGTGCTCCCAACAGGTATGGATGAAGCATTGTAGTACTTGTTCCCATACTGACCTCAACACAGCGACTTCTGGGGACACGAATTCAGCAAGCACGGAACTTGCTTTTCTACCTTCGACGTGCCTTGCTACGGCCCCGAATACGTCCAACACCAAGAGGTCGTCCAGTTCTTTGAGACCGCCATCCTCTACTACCGTCGTCTTCCTACCTGGGGCTGGTTGGACCACGCCGGCGTTAAGCCTAGCAACACTACCACATACTCCATTGGCCAGTTCCAGGATACCCTCACCAGAGGATACGGTGCTTTGCCCTACATTGGCTGCAGCGGTCCCAGATATAACGAGACCGCTGCTGGTGCTGGTTCTATGGACAATGGTAGAACTTACATCTCGGAGGTTTGGTACTACTTCCACGTGAGTGTGATGACTTCTCAAACTGTAAAGAGCTGTCGACTGACATTATTTTCAGGCTCTTGGTCAACCCCAGAGAGGCGCTTGGGTTCCTACCAACGCCACCGGTTCTGTCACCAGCTGTGCAAAGGCCGCCAATGCCCTTCACTACCCTCTTCGTGCCAACGGCTCCACCTGGCACTGAAGCGTTGAAAGAGTTAAGTCAAAAAGTATGGATGAAGGCCGACAGAATGTGTAATGTGTAAAAAGCTGTTCCAAGTAATCACCGCGTATAGTACTACTCCCAATTACAGTGTTTCGTGTCAACCTGCGGTCTCGTGCACGTTTCTCCCATGTGCGCCTTTGCCACACCTTATATCGCGCCCTATTATCATGCTCTTTCAAACCTCATGTCCCGATTCTGCCTATCAACCCCGCGAACCCTATCTCCCTTTGCGAATTTCTTTTCCAGTTCCATGCATGCAACTCTTGCTTATCTCGCACAAACGAGTCGAACTCGGATCCTTCAGGATGGTCGAGTCATTGAAAATTTGCTCAACACCGAGAGTAGCCGCAGCAGCTTCGGCTTGCCGCAAACAAGGTGGTGCGAACCATTCGGCTCATTACCCCAGCCGTGCCAAGCGACAATCCCCCATACCGATTCCACGAGTCTGTCAACGCATTCGAGCTACGAGGTTTTCATTACTTGATAGTTTGCTATTGGATGCGGAGGAAATGTTGCGGGGTATGTCTGATAAGGGCATCTCTTTTGCTGCGTAGTACCGCGGGAAGGTAAAGTCCTTGGGACAGGTATATGAGGGCTTGCTCGTCTCTCACTTTCCTGTTTTGTCTTTCTTTCTCATCGAGGCTTTTTCTTCTTTTCCTTGAGGTTTCTTATAAGAGTTTTGTCCTTGCTTCTTGTTTTCTCGCATCATCATGGAGAAGAACGACGATATGAAGGAGTTTCCTGAGGTCACTACTGCCGTTACCAAGGATGTCGGCGATGTCGAGAATGCAGGCGCTCGGCACCACACCAAGAGAGGACTTACCTCTCGTCAAGTACAGTTCCTTGCTCTTGGTATGTTACTCTCTGCTACCACAATGATACCTCCACTGACTATCATGCAGGTGGTGCCATCGGTACTGGTTTGTTTGTCGGAAGCGGAGCCACCCTTTCAGCTGTCGGTCCTGCCCCGTTGTTGATGGGATACATTGTGATGAGTTTCGTGGTCTATGGAGTCATGAATGTCCTTGCAGAGATGACTACCTATCTCCCTCTTGAAGGATTATCGGTCCCTTATTTTGTCAACCGTTTTGTGGACCCCAGTCTTGCTTTCGCCATGGGTAAGCTATGTCAACATCTCTTCTATCAATTCAGTCACTAACAGGACGATAGGATGGAACTACTGGTACACATTTGCCATGTTACTCGCCGCCGAAGTCACTGCAGCTGCAATCATCATTCAGTACTGGACTGAAGCTGTACCCGTTGCCGTATGGATTCTCATCATCCTGCTTGTCATTCTCGCATTGAACATCATTGCTGTCTCCTTCTTTGGAGAAGCTGAGTTCTGGTTCGCATCGATAAAACTGTTGGCAATCATTGGTTTGATCATCCTTGGTGTTGTTCTCTTCTTTGGTGGTGGTCCGAACCATGATCGACTTGGTTTTCGCTATTGGAAGGAGCCTGTAAGCGCGCCCACACCTTGACACTCTTACTCAAAGAATCGATGCTGACGTTCTTGTTTAGGGAGCCTTCAACCCCTTCGTCGCCAAAGGCAACGGCGGCAAGTTCCTCGCCTTCTGGTACGCCTTTATCAAGTCTGGCTTCGCCTTCATCATGTCGCCCGAACTCATCGTCACCGCCGCTGGAGAAGCCGAAGCTCCTCGTCGCAACATTCCCAAAGCTGCAAACCGCTTCATCTACCGTCTGTTTGCCTTTTACGTCTTGGGAACGTTGGTCATTGGTGTGACCGTCGCCTACAACGATAAGAACCTACTCAGCGCCATCAGCAACGGCTCACATGGCGCTGGTGCCTCTCCGTTCGTCATCGCCATCCAAAACGCAGGCATCAAAGGCTTGAACCACGTTATCAACGCCGCTATCCTTACCTCTGCCTGGTCATCAGGAAACGCCTGGCTCTTCTCCGGTTCACGTATGCTCTACTCTCTCGCCCTCACAGACCAAGCCCCCAAGATCTTCCTCCGCTGCAACAAAAGAGGCGTTCCCTGGGTAGCTGTGCTCTTCACCTTCTGTATCGGCTGTCTCGCTTTCCTAAACGTAAGCAACAGCGGCGCCTCCGTCTTCAACTGGTTCACAAACATCACCACCATCTCGGGCTTCATCGCCTGGATCGTCGTCCTAATAACCTACCTCCGTTTCCGCCGCGCCATGATCTTCCACAACATGCTCGATGCCCTCCCCTTCCGCACTCCCTTCCAACCCTACTCTGCCTATTTCTCGCTTATCATCATGGTTCTCGTCACGCTCACCAATGGCTTTTACGTCTTTGTCCCCAGCAGGTGGAATGTCTCTGACTTTTTGGTTTGCTATATCACTATTC
Source organism: Aureobasidium sp. EXF-12298 (assembly GCA_024195555.1). NCBI lineage: Eukaryota > Fungi > Ascomycota > Dothideomycetes > Dothideales > Saccotheciaceae > Aureobasidium > Aureobasidium sp. EXF-12298. Next base: position 47,858 of record SWBJ01000194.1, on the reverse strand, counting down.
CTATCTTTTTGGTCTTGTGGTTTGGACACAAGGTTTGGAGCAGGAATTGGAAGTGGTGTATTGCTATCGAGGAGGTGGATGTGTGGAGTGGAAAAGATCTTGCTGATGCTGAGGAGAGGGAGTATGAGGTTAGGGAACCGAGGAACTGGGTGGAGAGGGTTTGGTTTTGGATTGTTTAAGTGGGTATGGATCAAAGTATGGAGAAAAAGTTTTCATGATTGAGATGGGATGTTTATGTGGAAAGGGTGAGAGGTATAGAGATGATTATACGAGCATAGATATACGATAATGCAATGAAATGATATAATTGTATTTCTCTGCACCCCCTATCTACCCTGCTACGATGCTGTTCGAGGCTAAATCCAGGTCTAATTCTCGAATCGATAGGCTTGACATCCAAGCAAATCGGTACCAAGATCCCTAACAGTTATACGAGAAAAAACAGCACAAGCATGTGCAAAAGCAATGACTACAACATGATAAAGGATGCTGATCTCATGGCACGGAACGACAACTCAGCGGGGAAGATTCTTTCTATGTAAGCACGCTAATCTGATTGCAGCTGGAATGGGACCAAAAAAAGAGGAAGATTACGAAACGGAAGAAAGAACAGAAACACTTTACCGTAGTTGAGCAGCAAAGGAAAACAAAGCACAGGCAAGCCAAAAGACACATTATCTGATTGAGGGTAAAAAAAAAACATTCCATTAATTGCTATTTATACTAACTTGACCAAACTCCAAAAAGCAGAACAAAAAGTAAACCCTTCCGAAACGCCGAGAATTGTACCTTGAATGAGTAGTGAGAATCATCTAGGACAGAAGGACTCAGCCTGAAAAGCGTTTAGTCAATTGCCATCGCATCCGGGCCGTCGCCAGTCAGATCGACAACGTCCCTTGGTAGAGCATTATCAATTCCAGAAACCTCCATAGGATCGTTAGGACCAGGTAGTGGTGATCGAGGATTAGGTATACCGAAAGCGGTAGGAATGCGGATAGGGGTTCTGGTGTCTGCATGGAGAGGAGGGTTCCCAAACTCGTCATGCCAGTGCGGCAGCTCTTCGTCTCCACGAATGGAAATCTCGTTCGGGTAATAGATGGAAGGGAATGCCCTGTCGCGACGCCTGAATTCTGCGACCACGGCTTTGTCAGCGTGGATCTGTTGACGGGTTCGTTCGACATATCTACTAGACGACTCATCCCAAACATCACCTTACATTGCCATCTGGTCACAGACTTCTTCCTGTTCGAGGGCGAAGTTGATTGCCAGATAACCGGGCATCGTGGAGCCATCAGGGAATTTGTGATTATCAGGACGATCGTTAGTTGAAGCAGTCAAGAAAATCTCATGTTCGAGCAGCCAGATCCACGCTGTAAAGCGTCGAGCGTGACTGCGTACGCTGTTTTCTGGGTTTCTGGTGATTTCTACGATCCGGTCGGCGACCTGATCGAAAGTTGCACTAGTGGTGCTGTGTTCGAAGACGATCTTACGATGGTCATGTGCTTCGTTACGGAGTCTGGCGAACCCTTCTCGAAGGTGTTTCGCAGCATCGGCAATTTTCTGCATCTTGGCGACGTCGTAGTGGTATAGCATTTGAATGGCAGTGTTCGCAGCTGGAGAAACGTCTAAAAGTCGGGTTCGGAGATCATCCGACAGTGCTTCTTGTAAGTAGTAGGTGTGATCGGACAGGCGTTGCAGCGTGCATAGGTTGACTGGAATGTCCATGGGATCATACTCGGAATAGAGAGGAGCGTGGCCACGACTCGCGACCTGGCTGTATGCAGGCAGGGGTGTGTCGTTGAGTGCAGTCTGAGGGATAGGACCCTGGAAGACTCCTGGCGGGATCTCGGCGGGAGGAGGGGGTCGCACAGGAGTAGTCGGAGGCGCGGGCAGGTCTTCTTCCATGTTGTCAGTAGCTTCGGTGGACTCAATCAGGTTAGGTGTGTCGACCCATCTCTGAGGTTCTGGACCGTCTGTGCTCCTTCTCGATATGATATCGTTGATTTGATCGACCAACTGATTCTCGGGAACGTTTCTCTGGAAGACCGTTGTGCCACCATCGGGAAGCTGACGATTCAGCTCACGAGCGACGAGCATGGGACCTGTCAATCGACCTGTCGTGATAGCAGTGTCAGTCTCAGACCTCTCGTAGTTTGGTATCGGTGGGTATGAGTGGTGATGATCCTGAGGATGCCATGTCTCAGTGGTTGGTGGCGGTAATGGTGTTCCCTAGTTAAGTCTAAAGTGGCATTCGGTACACACCTTTGCTTCAAAATGGTATACCATCCATGGGTCGGAGCAAGTGCCTAGCGCATTTCCCGCAGCACACTTGCCGCTTTCGGGATCGGCGCCAAATGCATACCACTTGGTTTCCCAATGCTTGTTGATACATTCGCCTATAGGGCAGACGAATGTGGTACGTTCACCGAAGCACATTGTGTCGGTAACTGGTTGTTTTTTGTTGGTAGAGGATCTCCAAGATTGATGATCCGGCGTCGAGTTTTGGAACGTGCTTTCGAGGATCTGGAGGCTGTTGTCACTGCTTTTATATGTTTTGGTGTTCTCAGCAAAACGTGACTGCCCGATCGGGATCAGCACTAACAATGAATTGTGTGGACTCACAATGACTTGCTATCAACGCTGAAAGAAGTCTACTATTTTTCGGGACACAATCTTTTGTACGGTCTTTGGCTTCGCGTGGAATGTCAATTCTTGGAGTTCACACTTGGGCACGACCACACGAATGACGATGGATGGTTATTTGATCACACTAAGGTGCGAGACTTTTTTAGTATGAGAAGGAACTGCATTCCTTGTCTGATAGCGGTATCAGTGCCGGGACCAAACACTGTGCGAGCGCCCGATATTGGCGTTTCACTTAGCAACAAGGACCTAGATCATCTTGCCGCTGTTGCCCTCCTCGACCTCCTGGCCATTCTTCTTCTTGGCCCTCTGATCATCCTTCTCCTTGCCCTCCTGGTCACGAGCCTCCTTAATCTCCGGGTCAGCCTCTGCGCCACCCTCGACTTGCTCGTCTTCCTCTTCAACCTCTTCGATAACACCGAGGCCCTCTTCAGCCTTGACCTGAGCCAGAGTACGATAGGCGAGGTCCAGCAACTTGAACTTCTCGTTGTCATTCTCTCCGTACTTGGCAATGGCCTTTGCAGCCTCCTTGCAAGCCAGGTGAGCGTGCATCAAGGCATCTTGGGTACCTTGGGCGAGGAACTGATAGTCAGTTAGCTTTCTGCTCTGATTTCGTGCTGAATATGTAGCTATCGAAATACACGATGATGACTGAAAAACGGGTGTGTCCATCGAGAGTCGGCAGCTTGTCCGTTCTCAATGGACCAACCCCTGAATCTTGAACCAGTCGTACATTTCGACAGTTGAATCATTTTCCTCCGCCGAGTACAAGAAACATCACTTACCAAGCGGGCATGAACTTTCTCGGGGTATGGTCCCCAAAGCACCAACTCCTGAGCCAACTTCTCACCCTCCTTGGTGTTGCCCTTGGAGAAGTGCTCGAACATCAAGGTGTAGATCTTGACTGGGGCGTTCAGAAGACCTTCGTCGAGGTTGTGGCGCGGAGAGGTAGAGCGGTGGGTCTGCTGTACTATATCAGTAAGGTTCTCCTGAATAGAGAATGCGGCGCGCAAGCTCGGAGTGAGACTTACGGTGTGACGGGTGATAGTGTCGTCAGGGGCTTGCTGGTCGGTGGCAGGAGCATCCTGGTGATCAGAGTGCTTGTCGACGACCTGCTCATCGAGCATTGAAGCGCCTGCGGTGGCTTGCTGCTCGGACATGATTGCTGGCAGATCTGTTGTGTTGCGCTTGATCTGTTGCGAGACGCGATAGACTTGATAAACTATCGCACACGAGAGTCGACAAGAGCGTCAAAATGGACGCGTGCGCAGAGGCGGACGGAAAATGTGCCTCTACGACGTCCCTTCCTATTTCGGTCTAGTCTCTCGTCCGAGAACAACAGTATCACACTCGCGTCTCAAATCACATGATGAACCAGGAACATGGTCCTTGAAAAGGAAACAATGATTGAATATGTACAAAAGAAAAAGCAGATTACGACATTCGTGGCTTTGCTGATTCCCATCTCGGCCCACCCACCTACCCAGTATATGCAACAAGGAAGAAGCCCAAAAATGCATATCCGCCTCCACATCTGACGTTGGAGCTATTCGGTATCATGTATAACCCTTGAGTCGAGGGACACCATCCAAACCCATACACTACAGGATTGCCGTTTGGCGGGCCGCTGCTTTGACAGCCGCCAAAGTAGCTTCCACCAGTGCGACCCTGATTTCTGCAAGTCAACGTGTACGATGCTGAAGAAGGCGCCTCAATGTAGATTCTGTTGTCTGCAGTGCCGGAGTTGGGTTCATAGTGATCCACAAGGGTAAGAGAAGGATCCTGCCACGAACGAGGCATTCCGGAATCGTCGATGAAAAAGGGAATGGCAGCAGAAGTGTCGCTGGTGAAAACAACAGCGCCTGAGCCATCGCGGCTGACATAAAGATTTCTGTTTCCTGATTGAGAGAGGATGAAGAGATCTGGAGACTTGGTCGCAGTTGCATATGCTGTGAGTGTTGTCGTTGTTGTGGTCACTACGGTGATTGTGGTAGACACGGGTGCGGCCTCGACGCTACATGCGTTGATGACGTCTGAGGGCGCGAACGTGGCAAGAACACTGGGTTCTCCAGTCATGGTGCTCGACGTTGTAGTTGAATTTGCGACGGAAGGATCAAGCTGTCGACGTCTCAAAGGCTCGGCCGCAGTCCCTGGCGCAGCAGTAATCATACCTCTCTTGCGTCTTCCATAGTTGACGGTGACGGTCGAGGTAGTTGTGGTGCTGATGACTTGAGTCGAGGTCGTTGTTGGTGTGCTGTACGACAATAATGAGGAACAGTAAGGTTGTAGAGTAGCCGACTGGATAGCATCTCGGGCTTCTTTGAAACCGCAAGTCAGAGCGGCGCCAACATCAGTAGGGTCGTAAGCACCCAGTAACCTGACGTTGTTGAAGCCGAGGTTCAATGCTGGCCATGGACCACCAGGTTGACCTTGACAGTATGCAGTGATTGAGAAACTGCCTGTTCCATTGTAACTTGCAGAAGTAGTCGTGTTGAAGGACACGAAAGCAGGACTACTGCTGTCGTAGCGCACATAGCTCAGAGTATCGTGGTCTGTAGCCTTGACCTGGATATCGCAACGCACGCCGCTAGGCAAACCAGCAGGGTAGTTCAAAAAGACATCATAACCAACGAATAATTGTTCGCCCATGTAAAGCGTCACCCCAGGTTGGCTGAGTCCACCCCAAGCATAGCCGTTCACGAAGTTGCTGTCGGGAGTAATGGAAAGCATACCTGCAAATGCGTAGCAAGATCCTGTGGCGTTGACTGCAGGTGAGCTGAGTTGCATGTCAGAACTCTTTCCCTGTGTAAACTTGCTCCAAGGAATGATAGAGCTTGCGGCGAAGTCTCCATTGCTGAGCAGCTTTTGATTGGTGGAGTGTGTGGGATAGGTGACGGCAGTATTCGAGCTTAGAGGCACAGCCTTGAGTGTGATACCAGTCGAGTTGCTTTGAGACATAGCAAGGTACCGAGCATCGCCAGTACTGACCGCCCAGCTCTGGAAAACACTGAGAGTGCGAGCAGATGTATACTGGCAACTCAACACAAGATTGCTATCGAGACTACAAACCAAAGGCGCATTGTTTGAGTCGCCAAGGGGTGCTACCACGGTTGACTGGCTGTTCACTGAGAATGCTTGTCTGTTGCCTGATAACACTGAGTTCGGTCCCCAGTAGACATAGCCAGTGCTACAATCGAGCGTGAAATTGAGGGAGACGTAGCCGACATCAAAGCCAACCGCAGTAGCACCATTCGTCAAGCCTTGCATCGGGGTGCCGTCAATCGCAGTATTGGTTCCATAGATGTATAGTTGGAAGGTCTCGTTGGCGGCGAGAGGAGAGGAGCAGGTTGGGCTTGGCTTCAAAACAGCTGTGGTAGATGTGCTTGCGGCATCACCGCTAGGAGACACTGCTAGACTAGAAGGTGCCGAGGTCGTGGGGACAGATGAAGTCTTTGTGCTTGCTTTCTTCAGAGTAGCAGAGTTAGGCTTGGTCGAGGTCAAAGTGGATGCTGGAATGGTTGATGAAGAGACGTTGTCACCTGACGCAGATGTCGGCGATGAGCCATCACCAGAGCTATCGTCGCTTACTGAAGTGGTGGCAGCAGCACCATCATCCGCCACTGAAGTAGTAGCTGCAGAGCCATCGTCCCCTGTCGATGTGGTGGCAGCAGAGCCGTCATCGCCTATCGACGTGGTGGCAGCAGAAGAGTCAGATCCATCATCAGCAGAACTCGCACCAGAGTCATCTCCTGAGCCAGGATTAGATGTAGATGTAGGCTTGACCTTGCGCGTGGAAGATGAGGACTTTTTTACGGTGACACCTTTAGCCAAAGTACCTGCGACAGAAGTCGACACTATCGTGCCACTCTTCGAGACACCCGACACCTTGGTACCAACTTTGGTAGTGGATGAGGCTGATGGAGTTTTGGATCCCGAAGACCTTGTAGAGCTCTTGGCTGATGCACCGCCTTTGGCCGACGTAGCCGATGAAGTTTTTGCAGTGAGTTTCCTGCATGCGACACCAATACAACGCCGAGTAGATGAACTCGGTACAAGAGTCGATACAGTGGTCTTTGCAGATGTCTTGAATGAGAAGGGCTTCAACGTGAGATGGCTACAAGGGTATAGACCACAATAACGAATCGAGGAGCTCGAGACAGAAGAACTCTTAGAAGTTCCGCTTTTGGTCAAAGCTTTGGCAGATGAACTGGAGACTTTGGGCGATGTCTTGACGGCCGAACTCATGGATTTTGTCGTAGTTCTCAGAGTGCTTGGTGTGGTCCTTGCCGTAGTTCTAGCAGTAGTCTTCGCAGTAGTCTTTGCAGTAGTCTTCGCAGTAGTCTTTGCAGTAGTCTTCGGTGTCGGCTTAGCGGTGGTCTTCGCAACTCGTACCACGGGAAGCTGCAGCGCAAGCTTCATCTCTTGCGCGGTGGTTGCGATACAGTCACAAGCTGCTGTGAGCTCGGCCGGAGTCATGCCCTCAATTGGTATTGTTTCTCTTTGACTAAACGCAGAGTCAGTAAGATGCAATGTCATAGTTCGATATTGGCGCGTACCTGTTGAGCCATGTTTCACAGAGATTGGGATTGCTCTCGGCATTGTATTGCACTAGGGCAATATCTGCTTTGTCACAAGCTGCTAACTTTGTCAGACACCTGAGTGTTTCGTTCGAACCAAGATATAACTTACAATCAGAAGTGCTCGAGGAGCTGCCATCATTCACGGTGGCAGCAGCGAGCCCTGCCAAGCAGATAGGAATGAATTGTTGTATCAACATCGTCCCGCTACACCAAAAGGACTTACCAGACGTGCTCAAGATCCCTAAGGAAGTACAAGCGAGGCTTTATACGGTCATGGAAGGCCATGAGCCCAAATCATGCATGCTACATGACCTTCTTCTGGAACAGAAATTATAATCACAACGGTATTGCCATGTTCAACTCGACCAAAAGCTCACGTTTCATGTTGTGATCCTAGAGTTCAACATGCTCATTTCAATAGATCAGTCAGGCGTAGGACTTGCTCGGATGTTCTTGCTTCCTGACCAAGACGGTAGCAACGAGGATGAGAAGTTTTCCTAGCATATTGGTGGCTCGCTCCAGGCTTGGACAGGTATCACTCGAGCAAGGACTATGGCGCGACAAGCCCCAGCTGAGCAAGTATGAGCGTTGTAAGAGAAGAAAGTCTACTGCTTGATTCAATGGGCGGGAAGACCGACATACTTTCGCTCGGATATCGGTCAACGGATAGGGCAAGGAGCACTACTCAGATGTGTACGGAGACTCCAAGCTGTGATAGGCTCTGCTTAATCGGGATTAGGTGACATTGAACGCATAAGGTTCGAAAGATGTTCGGAGTTGCCGTGAATGAACAGAGCAGAGAATAATGGCTAGTTCTCCGTTGTATACGAGACCGTTTCGAGGGTCTATGAAAAGCCTCAGGGCCCGACTCTGGTGAGCTTCAGGACAACTCCATTCGAAGCAAGAGTGGGTCGGATTTCTTCGGTGAGCACCTGTCTAGACCCCAGTCTCTCTACAAGCATGAAGACAGGATGAAACATGTGCTGTATCAACGCCTTTTGTTGATCTTGCATAAATCCCACGTTCTCTACCAAGTGCGAAGATGCATTAAGCGGTGTATCAACAGAAGTCTTCTCCGACAACCGGTAGAGCTTATTTGCGAGCTTGTCTTCTACTCGGAAAGACCTTCCAAACGTCCTCGACTCCTCTTCATCGTTGTTTAAACGTCCCATAATCCGAAGATTCCCTTCTGCACCATTCTCATACCATGTCGAACATACATGGCAATCAAGGCGTCCAACGGTATCTCAGCTTGTGGAAGTTGGACATGTCTGACCCTATGGGTCACTGAGCGACAGACCAGGTGAGCATAGCAAAAGCTAAGTCCATATATATACTATAGTGCCTGGCATCATGTACAGCAGAGCAAGGCCGTCGTCGCCAACTCATCTGTGTCCCTGGTCAATCGTTCGACCATCCATTCTTTGTATCTTCGTTTCCATTCGTCGCCTCCGTGAACATCTGTGAGGATGTCGCGATTCTCGACTTTGATCACTTGGCTGGTTTGGGCAATTGCCTTTGGGCAACTTGCACAAGCGGCTCCTGCCTCGAAGCCATCCTGCAGTTCTACTGATGCTGTCCTTACTGCCATCAAGAATGATTTTGGCTCGCCTCTCAGCTTCTGCCAATGGTGGTCTGGAGCTTCATACATCTCTTCCAGTCCCATCAATGGCGTCGCCTCTGCCGACATCAGCAGGGTTTGCAAATGTATCGTCACAACGCCATCTCTGATTGGCAAAACCACGACCAAAGCAATGGCTTCACCTACTGGTATCAGCAAGGTGCCCAATTTGGATGCTCTTCGCAAGTTGGTTGCTCAACCTTTGCCCTTCTGCAAATTCTGGTTCAATGCGTAAGTGCCATCGGAATTGCCCCAACTCGCTTCTTGTCGCTAAACATATCCCAGACCTACCCGTAAGGGCAGTCCTTTCGCAGCACTTCCTGCTCCCGTAGTGTCTCAAGTTTGCAAGGCTGTCACTGCTACACCTTCCCTGGTAACCACTTCAACGAAGTCAACACAAATCTCTTCTTCAACCAAGAAGATATCGTCTGCTTCATCCACAAAGCAGTCAATGACCTCATCAAAGGCAACGACATCGTCGAAGCCTGTTTCTAAACCATCGGTGTCCAGCAAGATTACGAGCAGCTCTGCCAAGTCGCTCCAAGCTTCATCCAGCTCTACCGTGTCCTCCAGCACTTCGACCAGTGTTGTCAACGCTCTGCCTACGCCCTCCGCGGTGGGATCCGTGTTCACGGCTTCTGAGGTCACCTTACCCCCAGCACCGACTGCTACTCTTGCAGCACTGATTCCTCCTGGCCTGGATTTGAACAATGTCGAAAATTTGACCCCTGACCCCCAAGCCAATCTCTACTTCGGAGGTGCCCAATCCGCCAACAATGCCACCTCAACCGTTGCTAAGGTTGGTGTCGGTTTCCAGCACCCTTCAGTCGTCCTTGATCACACAAATTATATCAAGAGTGTGCATTGTGACAACTCGAGTATCACCATCGTTTTCAACGATGCGACTGCATTCCAGCACTCAGAGACCTTTGACACCGCAAATTTGATCGCTGTTGGTCAAGGTCAGCAGGCACACTTGGCTGATGTTTTTGACACACTCGACCTTGATTTTGGCACTGTCACCACTTCAAACGCTACCTACGTACCAAACTGCGGCAGTATGAACGGTACTAACGGCACTTTTCCATCTGCTGCTTGTGGCAGTTCTTTCGATGCCACTCTTGATCAAGAACTTGGATATTACAGCGGAGCGGATGCCGATGCCGATTCTGTGCTTGCCGCCATTGCACCTTCCAATCAAGTTACTCTCAACAAGAGATGGCCCAAGTTCATCAGCAAGGCTATCAGCAAGGTTACCTCAGTCGCCAAAGCGGTTGCCGCTCCGGTTGCTAAAGCAGCTGAAAAGGTTCTGCCTGCCTCTGTTACCAAGGCAGTTACGTCTCTTGCCAGCACTGTGAAGTCAGTTGCGTCATCGGCCCTGTCTCTGATACCTGCCGTGACCCTTTCCAAGTCTCTGGATGTTCCTCTCAACCTTGGACCAGCCCAAAACGACCCTTCTCCATGGGGAAATCAATATAAATTTTTCGAGCAAGTGAACCATCCAATGCGCAGTAAAGCCTTCGAGCTAACAGACCAAAAACAGATATAGTCCAGACTCGCAAAAGGATGCCGCCATGATCGCTGCGACCCAGAAATCTCTCAATGGCATGTCCAGCTCACTCAATGGTGTCTCGAACCCTAAGCCCGGTATTCAAATGTACTGCGTTGATTGTGGCATCAAGGGTGACTTCCAGGCTGTTGGTACTGTCTCAGCCAGTCTGGCCAACGGAGTCACCAGATGCGATGTCAGTCTTGACGGTAACCTGTACGCCGGCGTTTTCGTCGGTGTCAATGCTTTCGCCGCGTACGAGAAGACCATCAACAAGGATCTAATCAACAAAGGTCTTCCTACCTTGAGTATTCCTGGTATCGCTGTCCTGGGCCCCAAAGTCACTGTTTCGTTGAACAGTGATCTCAAAGTCCAGGCTGCTGGTCAGATGCTTGTTGGAGCTTCAATGTCCTGGCCCGCCATCCATGCTAGCCTCAATCTTTTGGACAAGACCAAGTCTACTCAGTCTGGCTTCACGCCCGTGATCACGAAGAAATTTGATGCCTGGGGTGATGTGACGGCTTCTGCCTCTCTAGCGCTTCCCGTCACTCTCTTCTTCGGTGTCGATATTCTGAACGGAAAGTACTCGAAGGGTATCTCGCTTGTTGACACTCCTGCTGTCAGTGCGTCTGCGGAGCTTGCAATTGCAGCTAGCTACGGTACTGGAGCATCGAACGGTATCACAAGTTCCACTGGTTGTCTTGGTATCAAGTACAACATCGGGTTGTCGAATGACCTCTCGGTTCACCTGTTAGACATTTCGACGTACACTCTGTCTTCTTACCAGAAGCCCAACTTGGCTAATGGCTGTCTTGGTCGCGCAGTCGCCACTGTCCAGCGTACTACGTCCTTATCTGCTGCCCCATCCTCCACTGATGATGCAAGCGGTTCCGCAGCTACTAGTGATGCAGGATCTGACTCGTCTGATGGAAGCGACAGTGGAAATGGCTCTGCAGCAACGACAACAGACTCAAGTGACTCCTCTGCTCCTACCAATGCCGGCAGCCAACCTTCTTCTTCCGATGCTGGTAGCCAGCCTACCTCTTCTGATGCTGGATCCTCTGACGCTGGAAGTGCACAGACTACGACCAACGCTGGAAGCGCGCAGACCACAACCAATGCGGGTAGCGCCCAAAGTACCACCAGCCTAACCACTGCACAATCATCAGCCTCGTCTACCACTAGCAGTGTTGCTGCTCCTACCCAAAGCGCGCTTAAGTGTGGAGACTACTACACGACCAGCGATGGTACTTACTGGCAGGTGGCCTGTGGATTCGATTACCCTGGCCATGATATCATGCATACTCCATACTCGAACATGTCATCTTGTATCGACGCATGTTCAGATTACGGCTCAAGCTGTGTTGGAGTCATCTGGGTTCAGCGTGGCCAAGACGCTCAGAACTGTTGGTTGAAGAGCGCCATCCCGAACAAAGGAAGTATTCCTGCCGGTCTCAACCTCTTCGCCGCCACGCCTGTGACCTATTCTCCTCTAGCATCCTGCCCCGGTGCTGACGGTACGACCTTTGTCGACGCTCAGAAGCAAGTCTACCAGATCAAGTGCAACCTCGACTACGAAGGCTACGATCTCGGTGGTTTGTCTGGCTACAGCAGCTTGGAGGCTTGTATCAATTACTGTGATACCAACCTTGACTGCATTGGTGTGTCTTATGCCTACAACGGCACTTACCAGACACCTCTCTGCTATCCCAAGTACGACATCACAACCTCGCCGCTCGACGCTACGAAGTTCAGATACAAGGTTGATTCTGCTATTAAAATGAACAGACCAGCCAAGAAGGCACTTGGCTCATGCCCATCAATCGATGGCAGTACCTTCTACGACGCCGCAGGAAAGTACTACAAGATCAGCTGTGGTCTCGACTACGAGGGTAACGATATCATTGAGAAAGATGGCATCTCCACTCTTGAGCAATGCATCAATGCTTGCGACGCCACAGCTGGATGCACAGGTGTCGGCTTCGCCCACGATGGCTATTACGGTAGCAATCCAGGATGCTATCTGAAGAGTGCACAGTCGAGCAACCCTATCAACAGCACTACTGATCTCTCGTACATCGTCGACTCTGCTTTCTTGGTGGGTGCGTTGCCTTCAAGAAAGAGAGATGTGGCAGTATCTATCAATGCCAAGGTCGTCTCGACATCTTTGGCATCTACATCCTCGTTGTCGGCAACCGGTTCGTTCAGTGGATCGGTCTCGTCGACTGCTTCCTCAGTATCATCTTCTTCAATTTCTGCTTCATCTGCCGCTTCAAGGACCTCAACCAGCTCTTCCATCTCGGCGACGTCTTCTGCCATCTCGAGCAAATCAGGTTCTGTTTCTAGCTCTCTGACTAGCTCATCTACTTCTTCTTCGGCTAGTTCGTCGGCGACAGCCACACCCGACAACTCCACCAATATCATCATCACTGATACCACCGGTCAGCTTCAACTGACTACCTCCGGCGACGGTAACATGTACATGTCCCAAAATACCTCCGCTGCAAACTTCGCTTCAGACGGAAGCGTGGCTCTTGGAGATGCAGCTGGAAACTTTTTTGTTTACTACCCCGACATGATGGCCGCATACGGAGCCTCTCGTTTCCGTCTTGCCGATTGGGGATCCATTCCCCACGGTGCTCATCTGCTCACCTTGACACCCTTGCAAAGCGGATCTGTCACCGCATTGCTCGCTGTCGATACTCTGGGTAACTTCTTCTTCCCTGTCTTGTGCACATTTGAGGGCGCACAGCAGGCTAAGGTCTTCCTCGTCAAAGATCCTACGGCTGATCTGAGCTTCATCGCCGCGCAAGAGTTGAGATTCACCATGACTGGTGGTGTGGTCAGTCAATGCAATCCATTGGCGTTGACGTCTAAGAGTCTTCAAGCACTTGCTTAGAGTGTAGTTTTCGTATTTCCTTTGTCATAAAGTCCATAGCGATACACAATTTTGTGATGTCTCAAGCTTATTTCTACCACTCATCCCTACTGTTGTTAGTGTTTTGTGACTCGATGCCATAATGCAGAGAAACCGAGACTGGTCCCCAGACACGATCATGTTTTTACAGCCAGAATCTGTCTAGCATTTGCTTACATGACAGCAGACCCTCGTCATCCAGGATGATCACGGCCACTGACTTTCAAGTTTCAACAGAGGCGCGTTCTTGACTGACACGCTTGTAGGGACGAAAATTTCGATCACTGAGTGCAAGTCAACCATTGGCAGCTCGCTGGGAAGGAGCAACACTGATCACCTACATGATTAGCTTGGTTGACAGTTCTCATCATCCGTCATCAACACCAATACCATCTGTGTCTTTCCGTCACAGCATTACCATCGTGTAAGCTTATAAGAACCTTTCTACTGAGACTGGGCTGACTTTTTAATCGAGTTTACGTGCCCATCGTGGTGCTTCACAAGACGCGCAGCATTGCGTCACGACCCCAACAACTTTCCTACTCTCTGTCAAGCCCATCTTTCATTGTTATCACACTTGCTTGCAGCTCACACACATCTACAAAACAAGATGATCGACGATCAACGAGGTCGCGTCACCAAAAGACCGCCCAAACCCTGCGGCAAGCGTCACCACCATCGTGCTGCCTCTCACATCGCCCGCAGCGAAAAGATCACCACTGATGACTACGCTAAACCTTTACTGCTCCCGCACCGTATCCTCTGGTGTGGAAAGGGTGGTGCAGCTGAGAAATGGCTCCGCCGCACCTACCTTCCCTGGTGGTTCTTTGGATCTTTCATCAATCGCTGCTACTATCACAGAAGCGGCAAGGGCACTCTAACACAGTGTTTGCGGCGTTATCCCATGGACGAGCAAGCGCTGATCAAGGAAATGAAAGACTACTTCTTTGCTTGGGCTAAAGGAGAGGAAGACATCAACCATACAGTTCTGGTCGATCTCTATGAGCTGGGTACGTGTTCTCCTGGTTTCTCAGAGACGCAGAATGTGCATACTGATTACTGAGTGATGAGTAGAACACCACAGTCATCCCGCCACTTTCCTCAAAGAAGCACAAGAAGAGCTTCTTTGGCAAGTTCAGCAAGCCCCAGAGGTGGATAGGTTTTACCTTTTGCAAAAGCGCAAATGGTACCCCAGCACGCTCACAGAAGAAGAAAAGGAGTTCTTGCGCATCAATCCTACTGGGCGTCCTACTTTCAGCCTGCCGATTCGATCAGAGGTCTCTCATCCTGTCACAACATCGACCCACGCGCAGCGTATACCCACCATCGTGCTTTCTCGACAGCGTCAAGCTGACGATACCTTGAACCCCGGTGGAGTTGTCATCCCTGCTCCTGAATCCAAAAACAAGTCGTCGGCTCCCAGCCCTGTCAAATCTCGCACTTTCAGCATACCTCTCCGTCCAGGCGTTCAAAAATCCATCAGGGCTGCTCCAAAATCCATGAATGAAAACAACGACTTCCTGGTTCTTCGCTCCAAGACTTGCATCAATCGCGCGAGCTTCTTTGGACGCTACCAAGGACAAAGAGCAAATAGATGACTACGTCAGACAATCCCAAACAGCACAAGATTGTAAAAAGGAACAAATTGATGGAAAGGCAAGAAGAAAAAATCAGTCTGTGTTTCATGATTACTGCCATAATTGAATGTTGGACGAGAGGCTCGACATCTACAGGATCTCAGTGAGTGTCGAGCCTCAGGCTGCATACAGATTTAGGGATGCTTTGTGGTCTCGCGGAAAGAGCTGAAGAAAGGGGAATATGCGAGTCGGGGGGACGTCAAGAGCTTATGGTCACTAACAAAGAACATTGGGTAATCATGATAAGCTGTTGCTTGTGGCCGGAATCAAGGTTGGCCGATATACCGGTGTCATATCAGGTCGTAGATCAAGCGAAAATTTCATGCTTTGCAAGAGGGGACACAAGAAAGCACTGTATCTGGTTTATGCGAGTTCATTAAGAGATTAACAAATCATGAATAGCGTCCATCTGATTTGTACCGAACAATGCCCCAATCAAGGCTCGTAAGGCGACACAGCACGTTTTCCACTGATGACCTCTGCAGGCCCATTTTCCTTGACAAGATAGATATCCTCATGTCTGACACCGAACTTGTTCTCCAAGTAGATTCCAGGCTCAGCAGTAAATGTCATTCCTGCCCGAAGCAGAGTTTCATGATTACCCTTGTTGAGGTAAGGAGATTCGTGCGCTGATCGTGTTAGCGACGGGACATGATCGGTTGATCTTTACGACAACGTACCTTTAATGCCAATACCGTGTCCCAGGCGGTGGGTGAATGTTCCTTTATAGCCGGCATCCTCGATAATTTTTCTTGCTGCAATGTCGACGCTGGCTGCTGTCCCGTTTGGTACGAACATCTTGCCAGCTTCTGTCTGAGCTTCCAAGACGACATCCCAAACTTTCAGTTTCTCAGCGTGAAGCTCGCTGTTCTGCATTTTCGGTGCTGGTAGATGCAGCAGACGACGTAGGAAAGACTTCTTCGGAGGATCGATGAAGAAACTTCGGCACACATCAGATGAGTAGCCCATGTAGTGATATCCAGCATCAATCAACACCATGGTCTCATGAGTCAGAACCTTGTCTCCAGTTGCAAAGCCGCCATGAGGAAGAGCTGCGTTGCTGTCAAACAACACGATATCGAAGAAGAGGTCGAAACCGATGGTCCTCAAAGTATTGTCGAGAATCTGGATGACATCGTTCTCCGTCAATCCAGGCTCCAGACACGGTCGTATAGCTCTGATACCCTCGATAGTGCCGGTATTGACAGCTCGCAACAACTCAATCTCAGCGGGTGTCTTGACTTGACGCACAGCTTCTACTTCACCACCGAGACCGACTGTCTTGAAACCATTAGCATCGAGCCCTCTTACGAGGAAATCGCGGATCTCTTCATCAACCATGAGTGTTGCATTCTTATCAGGGAAGAGACTTTCTTTGAGAGTGCGGTAAGGATTCCAGTGTTCTTCCCAGACGATAATGTCGAGATCGCTTTTTGAAGGGATTCCTAGCATTCTTACTCTGCCTTCTTCGAAGTGGGGACTTAGAAAGGAGGTTTTTGCTTTAATTTCTCCTGTACTGGTGTTGACAGTGGGTTGTACGATCATCAAGAAAGGTCTTTCTTCTGGCTACAACTAGATTAGATCTGCCTGAGCAACTTAGCATGGGGCCCCATCTTACCTCCCACGGCTCCCACTGCGGCTGAGAAATGTTCGCATAGTACTGAAACGTATATCCTGGCTCGAGAACAAATCCATCAACTCCAGACATATGTAAAGCTTTTGCTAGGTTGTCGCGTCTGTCGAGGAACTCTTGCGCTTTGATTGGATGCGCGTTTTCCAGGAAGTAAAGGTCTTTGTGCAGGTTGTCTATTGAACATTGCTGCACACGATCGAGTCGCGATTTGGAAGTAAAGGGTTTCTGATGGGATTGTTAGTGGGCAGCCGAGGATGGATGAGAAGGGTTTGACACACCACCGTCCATGTCAAGTAAAGTGCTGCAATGCTTGCTGCTACCCACAATTTCGACCGCTTGCGAATTTGGCCGTGACCATTAGACCATCGTGCAGCATTACTTTCGTCGTTTGTCTTCAAATCCATGCCTCCTCGAAGTTCAAGTGTACAAGTATGTTCCAGTGCAGTAGTGAAGCAGGGGATCTTCGAGAGCTATAGAGGGTTCTGCTTCTGGAAGCAGGTGGAAATGCACAAGTCACAGAAAAACAAAGTCGGAGAGCCAGTACTGGCGGAAACTGGTGATTGATAGCGAGAGATAGTACAGGATAGCTATCGCGTTCTCCCGAGGAGCCTATCTCGCCCGTAGCTTGGCCGCTGCTTGCCCGACGCTTGGCCGTCCTGGCCCCTCATTCGGGCGATCTGCTGGCGGGGCTTCCGACACAATACAGCATTAAATCACTACCGAATGCAAGTTTCCTTATCGCGTGCAGTCATGATCGCTGAGCTTGGTTTTCGGCATCAGATACAATGCGAAGGTACTGTGTGGTTGCCGGGTAGGATTTGTAGATATTGGCCGCATATCCCCACTTCGAGGTGGACTTTCTTCCAACCTATTCTCAGCGACAAAGAAAAGCCGACATGGCTTCAGTGGAGAGCATAACAGCTGCGTCATCGGGAATGCACAATGTCGGTAAAGCAAATGAGTCGAAGAATGGAGCGACAGGAGTGGTCGAAGTCATGGATTTGGAGGAAGGACAATCACAAAAGACATTCTACAGCAAGGTATCCGTCATCATGATGGTCATCTTCTCTGGCCTTGCAATCGGTTAGACGGATAGTAAGTCGAATCTTGAGACAGCTAATCTCTTTGCTGACAGTAGCAGTAACGCCGCAGTTATCGGAAACGTCGAGCTGTTGCTCGCCATCCTCTATCCAGAATCTCTCACAAATTCGATCTATACTCGTCTCTCGAACGCATTCCTTATAGGCATGATTGTGGGTATGCTGATGTTCGGTGTCATTGCTGATCAGCTTGGTCGAAAGACTGGTGCTGTCGCGACAACTGCATTGCTAGTCCTGGGTATCGTGCTGTCAACCGCTGCCAAAGGTACTGACGAGACTGGGATGTTCTGGATGCTTATCATCGCCCGCGGTATTGCTGGTGTTGGTGCCGGTGGCGAGTACCCAGTCAGCGGTGCTGGCGCGGCTGAGGCAAGCGACGAGAATAGGAGCATGCGCAAGCATCGTGGCTTCATGTTTGCTATGATCGCTGATCTCTCGGCATCTCTGGGCTATGTCTTTGGTGGTCTTGTACCCCTGCTTCTCCTACTCTGTGTGGGCCAGAAGAAGGAAAAGTATGATATTGTGTGGCGACTCAGCTTTGCCCTGGGCTTGATCCCTCCAGTGTCAATCTTCTGGTTCCGATACAAAATGGCTGTCTCGACTGCTTATCGCAAAGCATCAATGAGGAAACAGAAGGTGCCTTATGTCTTGGCTATCAAGCGGTATTGGCGACCTTTGCTTGGCGCCTCGTCGACATGGTTCTTGTACAACTGGATCGCAATTGTAAGTCTTGTCGTAATCGTAATCCTGAGTATCCAGACTGACCACAGTGCAAGCCCTTTGGTATCTTCTCTGGCACTATTACAACTCGCGTCAATGCCGGCGACTCGTTGATCACCAACCTCGGCTGGGGCGTCGTGATCAACTGCTTCTACATCCCAGGCCCATTCATCGGCGGCTACCTTTCGGACAAGATTGGTCGCCGCAAGACCATGGCACTTGGATTTGCAATGCAGGCTGTTCTTGGCTTCGTCTTGGGCGGAGCATACCACAAGATTGTACCCATCTTCCCCTTGTTCGTGGTTATGTATGGCGTGTTCCTTACTCTTGGAGAAGTTGGTCCAGGCTCAACCGTTGTACTGGCGTCCTCAGAGAGTTTTCCTACTGCCATTCGCGGGCAGATGATGGGACTTTGTTCAGCAATCTCAAAGGCTGGAGCTGCCATTGGAACTCAGGTATTCACTCCGATCACGTCAAGTGCAGGAGATCAAGGTGCCTTCTTGGTTGGATCTGGGTTTGCTGTGCTAGGTGCGCTGATAGCATTCTTCGTCATCCCGGACGTGGGCAGAAAGTTGGAGGATGAAGATGAGAACTGGAAGAAGTACCTGGAGGAGAATGGATGGGTGGCTGATTGGGGCGATAGCGAGACACAAGATCCGAAAGGCGTTGTCGTCAACGAACGAGTCTCCTAAATAGCTATAAGGTGATCCAAAATTGATCTTGGGCACCAGGGAGCGACTTTGGGCTGGTGGTTTTCCGATATGGCGTTTCCGGTGTTCGAATAAATTATACCCATGACTTTTTACACCATACCTCAATCCCTCAGCGACTATGCACTAAGTCACGTCTCTGTATACTGTATGGAAGGATACACCACCCCACGTAGAATAAAGCTGACCCTACTATGACAGCATGCATGTCCGATATCCACCTTGACTCCTGATCAATGTTTATACCCAAAACTCCATCTTCCCATGTAAGGCGAAAAGCCCACGTAATGTGTGACGCTATTGCAATTGGTTGGTTTGTCGCGGCAAGAACAGCTGTCGCGACGAGATATACAATGAGCGAGTATGGGCTATATTCGACAGATGTTAGGGATATCTGCATTGAAGAACCGCTGCAGACTGTTGAAAACATACTATAGGAGGACAGCACCAACGACGATAAGGACCAAACCACTGGTGAAACGAAGTATGTCTGACCTCTTGAGTAAGCCAGAGCAGAAACCTGTATTGACAAAGAGCGATACCATCTTTCGAGGGTGATTTCATGTTGTATTGACCATCGATCAGACAATACAAAAGCTTGGAGAATGACATGTAGTTGCCTCGGACGTTGATCGCTTCGGCGAGCTGGCTTTGCATAAAACTGCGATGCCAACAGGCCAAAAGTCGTGGACGTTGGGAACAACTCATCGACTTCTTCAACATACTTACCATGACTCAACAGCGAAGCAAACACATCGTCTCTTTTGCATTCAGTACAGTTATCGCTCGAATTGGTGGTGTATCCAATACTGCCGAGCCTACCAGCATAGCCACAAGCAGGTGTCAGATCTTGAGCTCCATGGACTGTCCACAGAAGATTCTTCAGATTTCGTCGGCAAATTATGCCAGCGGTGCGGTATTGGATCCTGCAAGACTTGGCTGTGAAGGGAGGTTTCGAGGGCGCTGAATATGACACTTTGCGTCACAGCGTCTCATATTGGCCACATGCCAACAATTTGGAGGATTCTAGAGTGATCGCCTGACAGCGGTCGGGGACGTGGACACTCCATGGAATTTGCACTGCCAAAGAACCAATTCCGACTGGCCAGAAGTCGTGACGGCTCCTGATGTTGGCGATGGAGGGTTATGCGATTCCAATCCCGAACCCGAAACCGAGACAGCAGCACTCAGCTCGACCTGCAGGTACTGAGCCACATCCTTTCGTGCAGCAATTTGACCAGCGCGAAACCGAAACCGAGCTGTCAGCATAGAGCGTGCCCAGTCTAGCCACATCTTTTTGTGTAACAAGTGACAAGCGCGAGACCGAAACCGAGCAACAGCAGCACACAGCTCGTTCTGCAAGTACTGAGCCAAATTTCTTAGAGCATCAATTCGACAAGAGCGAAACCGAATGCGAGCTGTCAGCATAGAGCTTGCCCAAATCAGCCAAGCATTGTCAAGCATTCGTGGATGCCTGGAGTCCACACCAAACGTAGGCTGGATCATACTCCGAATGTGGTCAAGCGAGGGAATTGGAGGATCAACTCAGCCACCCTGATGGATTGCGAACATACCACCGACCATGCGATACGGCCGCATCATGTCAGGCATGGCAAAGCCACACTTGCAACCATTCTCAAACGGTGATACATAAAAGCTGTGTGTATCTCTCGCTCTGGTGAGATTTCTGATCATATCATCTCATCTCTTAACCATCACTACCTCAATATTCTGTACTGTAAGAACATGGCTCAAATCATCACCAATCTTGTCCAAGGTGTCGGAGGCGGCATTGGCTTTGTATCGGAAGCTTACAAAGCCCACAAGGCAAACAAGACTCAAACCAAGTCCGAGACGGACTCGCAACAGCAGGAAACCTCAACTGGTGATGGAGTGTCGGCGCCCAACCCCGAAGAAGAGGCATGGGAACTGGACGAAGCCCAGGACGACCTTGTTGGCGAACCTGAGATCCAACCCACAGACGAAGCGATCGACCCAGGCACTCTGGCTGATGCATTCATCTCGCGACTACGACCCGCCTTGTCTGCAGCTGATTTATCTCATCCAAGAGACAAGCTGCCATTCCCAATCATCATACCGCAACGTCGGCCAGCAGATCGCAGCCGCGGTTTAGTCAGAGCCTACCCTCCCATCCTTGAAACCCGTGGTATCGACCAAACCACTTTCATCGACTTCATCGAAACCTTCAACAAATCCACGCAAGCGACAAAGTGGATCGCAGCTCTAAATCTCGCATCAATCGGTACAATCTGGTTACCCACAGTCACATCCATTTTAGTTTCCATGGCCATCACCGTGGCCACAACAGCAGCGATGGAAGTCCAAGGCCGCTACAAGACAAACAAGTTCCTAGATAAGATGAACAAGGGGTTCTTTATGCCAAAAGGTCTATTTTGCTTGGTCTTGACGTGGAATTCTGATACAGATGAGGCAAGGACTGCTGTAGACTTTAATGGCATGGCGGCGAAAGTGATGAATGCACAACATGGGAGCTTCATGACTTCCCTGCGCAAGTCCAACGGTAAGACTTATGGAGAGTTCCAATGGCCTGAGACGGCGCCTTTGATCTATCCCGGTTTGGATGCCAGAGCATCCAAACCAGGTCAAAGCTTATCATCCACAAAGTCGTCTTTGCAGAAGAAGAGACGATTTGTAGAAGACTACATGGACCGAAGGGCTCAAGCAAAATTCGTAAGTCGTGTCGTCAAGCTGTTCGCAAACCGATGACTGATGTGATTGATTCGCAGGCAAAAAACAATCTCAATAGCGCTCTTGCTGCTGGTCCAAAGCCAGAGTTTGCTTCTCGCTTTGCTGATCCAAGTCATCCGGCCAACAGCGGTTCACTAGTCGCATTGCTCTCTGGTGGGGCAATTCAAATGCCTGAACGCAACAACGTGTTAGGCACGCGTGGTGAACATCTTGGTGGTCGTGCTAATGCGAGCGCTAATCGGTTCGACCGTAGTCGCAGTGTCGGATTCGGAGGAGGAATGGCCAGTCAAGGTCCACTAGGTAGAGGTCTGGGTGGCTTGTTCGAAGTTGCACAACCCCAACATAGTCCATCGAACACTGACAGAAGCATGCAACAAAGGTCAGGAGTGTCGCGTGGTGGCCGAGGTGGTAGCAGCGCAGGACCATTGGGGATTGTGCAAAAGGTCATGAAGAAGGTACGTCGCATCCTATCTCACCGTGCTCTCTCGCCAACAATGACATAGGATATTCTGTACCTGCTTATCGTCGACATGCCTTCGGAGGATGAACTGGCGGCAGCACAAGGGGTTGCTTCGGAACTGTTGGCCAACCAGACAAGAAGTTAAAGTGACATAAGAATTTTGAATTAGCATTAGGGTATCTTTTGTACAATCAATCAAACAACATCTATGAAGCTGTCCAAACTCTGAAGCTTGCAAACTCCCAATACGCATTCTCGAATGCTGTGGCATTGTTCTTGACAAGATCTGCGCAAGCACCCGGACATCCGTACTCTGTGGAGTAGACGCTGGTTGAACCTGCCCAACTGCCGCAAAGATCAATGTTGGCGATGATGGACTGATTCTTGAAGTGCGAAGAGATGTCGCAATCGGTGCTGGGGAAGTCTGCAATAGGAGTGCCCCATTGCGATGGGTCAGGCGTGGAGTCGTTAGTGGAAAGGAGATCTGATGGCGGATCCGAGCGGCTGAATGTCCACATGCGAATGCCTGCATCGCGGAGCTCCATAGCGAAAAGCTGTTCAGAATATTAGCATGAGAAGAGATGCAAGATGTTGAAGGCAAACCTACTGCACCACCTGCTTCGTTCAAGGCTGCGCCGTAACTGCTCTTGGGACCAAAGACGCCACATCCCTCATTATCGTTCGTCGAGTTCCAGCAATTTGTGCCGGTTACTGTGCCAGTCTCCTTGCGCTTCGTCTTCATCGTGCAGCCTTTGGAAGTGTGCAATGTCATCTGATTTCCCTTGTTGCCTTGCTCAACGGCTTCGATGACATCAATCTCTCCATGCTCAGGCCAGTTGTTGGGATCGGACAACCACACAGCAGGCCATGTACCACAGCCATATGGCGAGTGGATGACATCGAAGACAAAGAGTCCGTTGTTCCATTGGTTCTTGGACGTAATGCGAATCGAGTTTCTGTCCGTGATACCAGTGCTGGTATCGTCGACTCTAAGGATGGCTGAGTTTTCTCCAGCATAAGTGAGATTGCTGTATGCTGCCTGTGCTGAAGACAAATACACGACATTGCCACTGCTTGGATCGGCTTTGTCGAAATAGTCGAAGTGGTCGAAGAAGGTGGTTCCGTTCATGCGCTCGTTGATCGTGTAATTCAATGGAGTATAATCTGGATACGAGCTAGAGCCTGAATCTTCTGTGCCTACGACAGCGCCCACAATGACGGCGACGATGATTGCGATGATTCCGACAGCTCCAATGATTTGCCATTTCCGTGACCAGTGGAGAGGGTTGAGTTTTGACCCTGTGGGTGTTTGACCATGGGGCGCATGCCCTTGAAGCTGGGTCTCGACGTTGTGATCAAATTTCGACATTATGTATGGATGTGGTTGAGACTGAAGAGCGAAGGGGAGATGGCGCGAACAATTACAAAGGAAACAGCTTCCCAATTAACGGTGATAGACATTCATATATCGATCCTTCCGTAACTTTCTGCCAGAACAAGCCACCGACGAATAGAATGCCTCAGGGCACCTTCCTCATCGATTTCAACATGTCACGGCGACTTGGCGATCTCATCCATCATCGTTGAGTGCCGTGCGGACGCGTCTTCTATCGTTCACCATATTGCGACAATAGAGAAAAATCGCAAGGGTCTTGAAAACCGTTGAAGAAAGCTGCGAAGTTTGTGGGTGAAGCCGCGTCGCCACGTCGTCAGCTTTTTTTGGAAATCGATGCTGTTACGGCCGATTCTTTTGCTTCGCAAATTGCATGATAGAGGATGAGCTCACCTTGCTGGCAAGCTTTCTTCTATATCGATGTTGTATGCTATTGTCGTTGGTAGCATTCGTCCTGGATAGGCTGCGGAATGTCATGGATGTTTCGTCGCGATCGCCGGAAACGCATTCCACTTTTAACAAAGGTTGTCTTCCCGAATGGTCGTCATTCACAGCAAGAACGATACACTCGTGTGAGTCGTCTCTAACTCCCGCGACTAGAGTCTCAGATGCTTGTTGCTGCTTGTCGCGCAAAGACAATTCGATAGGAACATTTCTTGTATTTCGCATCGTCAGGGTGACTCTCCCGACACTGAACATAGATTTTTGCTGAGACCTTGCTTGCGCCTGATGGGCATGAACATAACCCTAGGTTGATCTTCGTCTCCGAGGGCACACGGCGTGCACGTGAAATGGAACTGTTTTTTTGTTGCCGCGGTTATCACAGCACTTGCTTAAGAGCGAGAGCTCGTCAAGCTTGTTGACATTTAAAGCTTCGCCGCCGATCACCGCGGATGTCGTCCCGAATTCCGAGCCTCCCTCGACGACACTTACAGTGCTTATCTGGAAATAACTGCTCCCACACACGGATATAACATGGCTCACGAAGACCTTATTTTCCACCTTAACCTTCTTTATCAAACCTTCGCTGCTCTCCACTATATTTCTGCTGACGACATCCTCTCTCCGCCAATCCCGATCAACCTTGCTGCCGCGCATGAAGCTGGACTTTCTTCTGAGGCAGTCGCTCTCTTGCAACGACTGCCACAACTGAAGAGCGAGCTTCACTCACTGGCAATTCTTCCTGATGGCTCACAGCCTGTCTGTTTTGTTGATGATAACCTTGACTGGGCGCGGACTCCAACATATCAGGATGCAGCAGAAATCTCCGAACATGCATTTGTGCTGAGCAATCCGAATATCTATGGTACTTCTTTGATCTACGACACCATATCAGAGAAACTGCTTCCTTGGCTGGCATGGGGAAAGCACGTTGATTTTGAGATCTCGGAGATTGAGAATCCCTTCGAGCTAGATGATGCAAAGCCAGTAAAGGAGATCATGGGTTCTTGGATAGCGAAATTGTTAAGACTGGAATGGGTGCCTTACAACGAAGAACTCATTCAAGAGGCCGATGAGGAGGACTTGAGGGCTACGAAAGGCAATGTTGATGTTTTGGACCAATACCAGGCACAATTCATCAAGTTCAGTATAAGAAATGTGTATCTGGCTGCTGGGTGGAATGATAATGCTGATGACTTGGAAGGCGCGAAGAAGGTATTTGATGGCGACCTATTTGAGGTCAAGAAGCAGAAGTGGATGCAGAAGACACAAGTAACACTCGATCAGGCATATGAAGAAGGATGTGAATGGTCGAGAATACGGACGACCCTGAGACTTGAAGACAGTGAGAAGGCCAGACTTCTTGATGACTGGCTACCCGAAGGACAACAGGTGAGACACATCGAGATTTGATGCAAGATTCCTTGGTGCATGGGACTGGATCTGTACAATGCAGTATGAAGCCTTCGATCTGTACCTTAGACCGTGCTCAACGGTGTTTGTTTGGACGTCATCTTTCACTTGTACTCTTTGTCCTTCTTCACAGTCCCGGGAATCGGACCACCTTCATCCTTACCAAGAATTCAATAAGGACCCTATATTAACAACTCATTTTGTAATCACTTTCTCATCGACTATGACACTCCTTATCTAACAAAGAATCATAAGTCTAACAACGTTACTTTGTTAGATGGGCATACATACTCTAAAGCCTACAACCCACTTGGAAGTTCTTGTCGCAGCTTGTTAATTTCCCTTTTCAATATCCCTTTCCTCGGCAACCTGCGCCCCAGTTTTTGCAACAGCACCAATACTAGCTTCCGCATCCCCCCTTTTGATGGCTTCTTTCTCCATCCTCCTCAGATGCTTTTCTCTCTTTTCATCTGCACGACGTTTATCTTCCTGCATAGACTTGATAAGCGCACTTTTGGCTCTGATCTTCTTGCCATAGAGGTAAAACACTACAGGAATAGGCACACAGGCCATTTCAATAAGTCCTAGAGTGCAGCCTGCCCAATTGGAGCCGAGAGCGGCATACATGGCGGAACCGGCAAGAGGTACTGTTGCTCCCATGATGGAGCGCAGGACTGCATTTCCAGCTAATGCGGAGGCTGCGTAGACTGAGTATGAGTGCACCAGGTAATTGTTGCTGTAGATAAAAACACCGGCGTTGCCAGCTCCAAAGGGTATTCCTGCAATGATGGGGACGATCCAATGCACGTTAGGTGTACACGTCCATGCGAACCAGAGTTCTCCAGCAGCAAGACTGACTGCTGCGATACAAATAACGCTGACCATGGCTTCGGGAGGTATATCCCCGGTCTCTAGGTCTTTTTTGTGGGAATTGATGAGGCGGCGACAGAGCGGTTCGAGCACAATGGTAAGCAAGTTTCCAATTCCGATGCCGCAGAAGGCGAGACCGCCGAGGCCAGGGGACCAGCCGCGTTGTTGTTGAAAGACGATGGGATAGGCGACGAAGGAGAGGTAGAGTGTACCATAGACGATTGCTACGTATACGTCCCAGAAGATGCTGCAAGACACGAGTCAGCAATCAACCATCAACCTCGACCTAGTACTGTCTTCTCTTCATTTTCTCGAAGGGAATACTCCATATCGAAAGAGATGTCTCGACTCGTTCCTCGGAACGAGTAAAAGCAAAGCAAAAAAAAAAGCAGAGAACAGAGAACAAAAACCGCAAGATTCAGAAGAAAAGAAAACTCACCAAATCGGCTCCGTAACCATCAACACAAACGGCCTGCTCAAATTAACCTTGAGCAAAGGGAAGAATGCCTGTTTCTCATCAAATCTACTCCACCACCTCGGATCTCCCGTCTCTTTCCTTAGCTTTGCAGCTCTCTTGCGCAGTAAAGTAGGTCCATAAGTCTCCTTGACGATAGCCACAAAAGCAAATGCCACACCGGCGAGAATCATAACCAGCCAGTTGGTCCTGCCAAAGACACGCTCGTTAGTACCATTTCTTGTGTGTTTTTCGCAAAAACTCCAAGAGGCAAAAGAAAAAAGCTCACCATCGCCATCCCAAATATTGATATGTAAAACCTCCGATGATAGGTCCAACCACGGGTCCATTCAAAGGTCCGATACTCCAGATACTAAACGCAAGCGCCCTGTACTCTTCCACCACGATATCGTTGATAGATCCAGGGGCATTGCTAACCAAACTCGCCGCCGCAAAAGCAGCAAAGAAACGCGGAATCAGCAGACTCTCGATATTTTTGGCCAACGCGCACGGCAAAATCAGCAGAACGAAAATGGCAGTGGAGACAATGTATACGGGTCGTCGTCCATACATTTCCGACAGAGGAGCAAGCACGGTACTTCCAGCAGCCATGCCAAGTAGGTAAGTCGTAAGGCCTAGCAAAGCAACCAAGTGGCCTACATCAAAGATTCGCTCAAGTGTTACCACTGTAACGGTATACGAAGTTGAAAATAGGACTGTGACGGTGGTTGCATAACTCATTGCAAAAACAACAAGACTCTTGTATGCCATGCTCCAATTCCTGGGGTTCTCGGGGTCGTCGTCGGTCCAGTCGACTTCAAAGTTTGGGTCATTGCCTGTGGCTACAGAGCCGAGTGTTGCGCCTGTAGCGGTGGGTTTGAGGTTTATGTCTGCATACTCTGTCTCGGGGGCGAAACCTGAGTAGCCGGATGCATAGCTGCGGACGAGATGTAGACGGTTGGCTTGTTGCTCATGGCGAATTGATCGAGTTTCGTGGATAGAGTCGGTGTCGGAGGTGTGGGATTGGGTGGATGGTGTTGAAGCCTGAGGCGAGGGTTTTTCTTGTTCTTCGACCATCGTGATGGCTGTATCCTTCTCTTTCTGTCTTCCTCTCCTCGAGTTCGAATCTCTTTCCCGCTTCTAGCAGCGCAATTATGCCCTGATCGTAATCAATGCTAATATCCAGTCCTCAATACCGTGGTAATGTCCAGCGTCCAGTATATTTCGGCAAACAGGTACACCCCTCACTCCCCTCAATATGTCGCAAGTGTTCGAGGAAAGAAGTCCGGAACGTCAAGAATCGCGCGATGTCGGGGCTGGAGGACGCGGAAAGGGCGTCCCTGATCAAGCACTTTTTCAATTCCGATGCAGATCCAACAAGACCAGAAACAGCAGACTCCAGGG
Source organism: Aureobasidium sp. EXF-12298 (assembly GCA_024195555.1). Classification (NCBI taxonomy): domain Eukaryota; kingdom Fungi; phylum Ascomycota; class Dothideomycetes; order Dothideales; family Saccotheciaceae; genus Aureobasidium; species Aureobasidium sp. EXF-12298. The sequence continues at coordinate 19,583 of SWBJ01000194.1, read as the reverse complement.
AGCGAGCGAAAAGAAAGGCAAAGGCAATGACTCTTCGAAGAAAAGCGAAAACGACAGACGAAGTAAAAGAAGCAAGAACAGTACGAAAAGAAAAAAAGAATGAGTCAAGAAGAAATCTCAAACACTTTCAACACAATGATTCGGAAAACGAGCCTCAAAAACCCACGCAGGTTGCAGGAACAAGTTGCCCGAAATGCGGCTAAGAACCACGGCCCCGCATCCGCCCTTAGAGTTACACCGTTTATATGCGCTGCGCTCCCTTTGAATGACAAGTACATGTTCTCCAATTAACATCTACTCCCTAAAGCCCTCCCTCTATATCATTATTATTCGCAACTCTAAAGAAACACATTATGTAGTTCGAATTGACTCAAAACTTCATAGATCTGCGCTACTAACAGCTGTCATAAAGGTACGGAGCAACAAACGAGTTGAGGGAAAAGAGTCGAGTTAAGAACCTCATTTGCCCGCGGTATGAATTCCGCGTCTCGGCTATGACGGCAACTAGCCACAGTAGCTCTCGATGCCAGAAGGGTCCACAGTGCCAGGGTGCTCCTCTAGACAAGGATAAAAATCAAAAAGTCGGCGACATGTATGCATTGATCTCTGTGAAACTAGGTCTCTACATCGGTCTGGTAGAAAGTCCTTTTGTAGTGTCGTATCAAGAGGCTTGAGTATTGGCGACGTAGAAGGTGGACTGTGTGGAGATCTCAATTAGAGCCTTCTTCCCGGCATGGCTCGATAAGTGCGGTATAGAATCATGAGAATTTTCATGACCACGAGGCACAAGGTACCATTCGAAGACGCGAGAGGAAAACGCAAGTGCGATATGGTTTTACGACTTTGTGAAGTCACAGAATTTGGTACAAAAATAGTTTCCATTCAAGGTAATGTCCTAGGTATTGGATGTAGGCAAACTTCCCTCGAATGCAGACTATGCTAGCTTTGCCCTTTTCACACTAAAGTAATATGCAATCTCCTTTGCAAATTTCACTCTCATATGTATACAACTCTAGGGCCGCTGCTCAAGTCTCGAAAGCGTATGCATGCTCTCAGCCTTCGTCTCTGATCTTCCGCGGCGTGGCCTCTGTTTCGTTCTGCATATGACTATATCTCAATTCGTCAATCGTGGCGGGTTTGGCATCTCGTGAATGTCACATTGAGTCTTCTTGAGACGATCAATGCAGCGAAGTGGCCTTCTGGTAGGTTTCCCAAGGGGTCAGGGCACCAACAGCGCGGCGCATGTGGGCATCGAGAAGAGCGACACCGTACACGTAACTGGCGTTGACCCAGCCGAATCTGCAGAATGTCAGTAAATCGCTCTGTGTAACAAGATCAATTTTCGACTTACCCTTCTTTGGCAACACCCTTGAAGTCACTGCCCTGGTTACCGTACTCAGCAGCAACCTTGTGAGGATGCTGAGGGTGGCAGACATCGTACTTCTCGACGACAACACCGTTGAAGTCGACAAAAGCCTTGGTGACCATGTACACCCAGCGGTAAGCCAATCTCTTGGCTTCATCCTCGTAACCAAATCTCACCAGACCAGTCCAGGCAAGAATCTGTTGAGGTGCCCATCCGAATGGGTAATCCCATTGACGGTTGGGACGGCTGAGACCAACCTGGCCACGGGATCTTTCAGTTCCTGCAGCAAGACCACCAAGTTCCTCGAAGAGAGGAAGAGCCTTCTCAACAAGAAGTCCTGCTTGACGGGGAGTACAAGCACCAGCCCACATTGCCCAGAAGGTTGTGGCAGACTCATATCCGGTGTGCTCGTTCTTGACAACATTGTAGTCGAAGAACATGCCCTTCTCCTCGTCCCACATGAGCTTGTCCATGGTCTGCTTGCGACGTCTGGCACGGCGATCCCAGGTAGCTGATGTCTCAACATGACCAGGCTTCTGGTCACCAACACAGAACTCGGCAGGGACAGCGAGACTATCACCAAAGTAGTTGCGAATAGTACGAGCAATGTCAGTCTCGTACTTGTAGAGAAGCGAGTTAAGATCGACAGTAGCGAGGTGAGCGGCAGAGCCCTCGAGACGGTAAGAAGTGTCGTGACCAGACTCACGAACAGCGCGGTCGTGGAGGAAGTAGTCATCAAGCTCAGGCTCGTAGATGTGACCGTAGTTATAGGCGTGAACAAACTCCTTGAACTGCATGTTGTGCTTCTTGCAGTAAGGCTCGAGCACGTGGACGAAGTGAGTGGCTTCAGTCTCTGGTGGAACACCGATACCACCGGGCCTGTAGCATGAGAGACCAGTCTTGTTGTCGTAACGAGGAGCGGCAGTCCAGACACTGTGGTACTCCTTGATGGCAGCAAGGATTGAAATCTTCAGGAACTCGCGTGCGTCAGGCTGATCCTTGATGCGGTCAAAGACACGAAGAGCCATATCAGTCAGGAAAGGAGGCTGAGTACGGCAAAGGTAGTAGGATCTGTTTGCGTTGAGAATCTTGCCGTAGTGCTTGATTTCGAAGCAGAAATGCTTGACCATGTTCTTGGCGAGATCCTCACGATCATGGATAAGAAGACCGAGGGCAGTCATGTAACTGTCCCAGCCATAAAGCTCGTTGAAGCGACCGCCGGGAACGATGAATGGCAGACCCCTGTAGTCGGGCTCACCTTCAGGAGTGTCCTCAACCCTCTCCATCTCGAGAGCGAGCAGACCAGGGGCTTCATTCAAGTCACGGACATACTCTTCATTGTCGGGGTGTTGAGCGAGCCAAACGACATCCAAGTTCATATCAGGGTGTTCGCGAGCAACGCGGCTGTAGTATTGATGCTGTTCGGGAGCTCCACGAGGAACGTAAATGCGAGGACGAGGGTTGTCGGTCCAATCTTTGGCGTCCTTTCCGACTTGAGCAATGTTGGAACCATCGATACGGCGGGTCAGGTTGGGCCAGAAGAAGTCCTTGACAAGACGACACAGACGACTGACAGGGTTCTCACTGAGACGAGCCTCGTCCAGGACAATCTGCTTACGACCGTGCTCCTTGGCCAGAGTGAGCTCCTGTAGCAGGTTGGAAAGCATGTATGTGCCACGAATGTCAAAAGTCCTGTAACCTCCCGAGCCAGCAGTGCCCAGTTGAATTGTCTTGGGACCGACATCCTCGACGGTGATTTGCTGATTGTTGTCCGAGTCCTCACGGTGCAGTAGAGCTTCGAGCGTGTCGGCGACATTGATGAGATAACGGCGTGGTTGGTCTCCTTGTTCGTCTGGTCGCCGCAGTCAGTCTTGATTTTCGTTCTGACGGTATTGCCTCAATCTACTCACCATGACTCAAGCGGCGCTGGGTTGCTTTCTCCATCTGTTGGGCAATGTTGGCGCGAGCACCGGGGTCGACCTGCAAGCCGTCAGTGGCAGAAACATCAATACATGACAAGGCAGTGGACCTACAGCCGAGTAAGTACGGGCTTTGGCGACATTTCTCTTGTTGTGCGAGGCGCCATAGTAGATGTGCGAAGCCGAATAAGGGTCGAGATCTGGAGCGGCGCCCGACGACCTGCGTGGGTGGATGGGAAGCTGCTGCGATGAAGCACCGGCGGCGGCAGGCTTGACTGTAGGCGCCTTGGAGCTCTGCTGGGACAGAGACTCGGCATTGACGGCGGCAAGCGAGCCTACACGCTGTCTGATGGATGCATCGCCGTTGCCATTGCTGTCGCCGGCGGCTGGCGTCTTGTCGCCGCCGTGGGCTGGTGTCAAGCTCATGGATGCAGGTCTGAGGGGTGGTCGTGTGTGGTGGTCTTGTTGTAGAGGGAGGGATAGGTAGGTTGTACAAATACGCAGCTGTCGAGGGGCAGATGCGGGATGTCGATAAGGCTGGGACTGTTAGAGTTAGGGTGAATCGTCAGCTCAGCCGAGTCTCGGATGTGATCAAGAGGCGGTTAGAGGAGGAATTGAGGTGTATGAGTAAGATGATGAGTAGAGATAGAGACAGGCGGCAGACGTGAAAGGGTGTGGGAAAACGCCTCTGACTAGAGCAGTACCCACCGATATACGTAGTTTTCTGAGCTCGGCGCTTTCAAACAAGCAGGAAGTGAAGCCTTGACGTGACCACTGGGCAGTCAACGTTCTTGACGGCTCCCATCAATTTCTGGGGAAGCTGCAATCCCGTCGACGTCATTCACCTTTTTGGCCAAAATTGAAGCTGGTCAAAGCTGCGAGTTCGACTCTAGCGAAAGAGATCAAGACAGAGAGGCTGAAAGACGAGAACGAAAACGACTACTCGAGATCTATCCTTCTCGACTCGAAAACAATACCTGCAATGAACAAAATCTGGTGGACAAGGCCTGGAGCGAAAATACTCGCCCCTCGTGCAGAAAGACTCGTCTGTATCCACACCGCTGTCAATCCTGTCGCATGACCATGCTTTGTGCTTTGCTTTTGCTTTCTGGCTCCGCAAATGATTCTTGCTTCGTAAAAATTTTGTGACGAGAATGGGTTTGTTCTGTGCTCTACACCACTCTGACATCGACAAACACTTGCGATGAGCTGGGGGCACGGCTGGCGAACAGGCAATCCAAACTTGAAAAGAGATGTAGGCATCCGGGTCGACATCGTGTAGATTCCGATGTTGCAACCAGATGGTACTCGAGTAGGAGTTTGCTTCATGCGGTCAGGGTCGCGCAGGGCTGTATATAAGCATCACATCCGACAACGAGGCTGCCCTGATGATGCCTTACACCTATATATGGCCCAGCTGAACTCAGCTACCTTCTTGTACCCCGCATCATGCTCACTGATCCTGTCCAATGATTTCAGGTCGCATGCTCGCTTGTGGGACAGGGTGCACAGCCTTGTATACTAGTCACATCTGTGCAGGTGTGTTGATACGTGAGATGGTCTTGTACATGGCAAACATCGTTTCAACATCCTGGTATCTCTATTGAATTTCATAAATGCAAAATGCACGTCACATCTACAACTTGGCCTGAAGGACAGTCTTCATGCGCTTCTCAACAGCGTCGAGGTATGCTCCAGTGGTGACATAGTCGTCCTTGCCCTTCTTGCCCATTGCAAGAGCGAGATCCTTGGTCATGATGCCCTGCTCGTTGACGACGTGGATACATGCCTCCTCCAGCGACTCAGCGAACTTGACAACCTCGGGAGTGTCGTCAAGCTCACCACGCTTGACGAGACCACGGGTCCAGGCGAAGATGGAAGCAATGGGGTTGGTTGATGTGGGGTTACCCTTTTGGTGTTCACGGAAGTGACGGGTGACTGTGCCGTGGGCGGCCTCGGACTCGAATGTCTTGCCGTCAGGGGTGATGAGGACCGAAGTCATCAAACCCAGACTGCCGAAACCTTGAGCGACAATGTCGGATTGAACATCACCATCGTAGTCTGGCTTGCTATTAGTCTCGTGCTTGATAGGAACCAGAGTCGTGGTTACTCACTCTTCAGTGCCATAATGTAGCCACCCTCGCTCTTGATCATCTGGGCGACCATGTCGTCAATCAGACGGTGCTCGTACCAGATACCAGCCTTCTCAAAGTCGGCCTTGTACTCCTTGTCGTAGATCTCCTGGAAGATGTCCTTGAATCTTCCGTCGTACTTCTTGAGAATGGTGTTCTTTGTGCTCATGTACAGAGGCAACTTCTTGTCAATGGCGAGCTTGAAACTGGCGTGGGCGAAACCAGAGATGCTCTCGTCAGTGTTGTACTGAGTCTGAGCGACACCACCTTGGTGGTGCTTTTGGAAGTTGAAGACCTCAATCTCCTCGGGCTCGCCGCCCTTGGGGGTGAAGACCATCTTGAGAGTGCCCTCACCCTTGATGACATGGTCCTTGGCGCGGTACTGGTCACCGAAAGCGTGACGACCAATGATGATGGGCTTCTTCCAGCCTGGTACGAGACGAGGGATCCTGTCGATAACGATGGGCTCACGGAAGACGGTTCCACCGAGAGCGTTTCTGATGGTGCCGTTGGGGGACAGCCACACTGGGATTGTCAGACTTGTGCTGTTGTTGCAAGCTCGCTCATACAGCTACTCACTCTTCTTCAGGTTGAACTCCTTGACACGAGCCTCGTCAGGAGTGATGGTGGCGCACTTGACGCCGACCGAGTACTTCTTGATAGCCTCGGCGGCATCAATAGTGACCTGGTCGTTGGTCTCATCTCTGTAGGGGAGACCGAGGTCGTAGTACTTGAGGTCGATGTCGAGGTAAGGGTGAATGAACTTGTCCTTGATGTCTTGCCAGATGATGCGAGTCATCTCATCGCCATCAAGCTCGACGACAGGGTTCTTAACCTTGATCTTGTTGAATGCAGCCATCCTTCGTCTCTGTTCAATTGCAGCAAAAGCAGGTCTAGAAATGAATTGAGGTCGTACGGCAGCGTTGGAAGTTTGTTGGAAAAGGCTACGGGCAGCAGCAGGACGGAAAGAGGCGCTCATGGTCGCTGATACGGAAAAGGAAGGAAACCAAAAAAGATACCTCGGGAAAAGGGAAGATGCAGCTTGTCAAGAAGGAGACTCCTCTCTGTGTTCAAATAATTCACCAGTCATCGCGCTCCAACCCCGCAGAATTCAGCAGCAGGCCGATGCCGGCTGATAACAAGGGCATTTGTGTCATTGCCGTCACGTCTTTTGCGAAACACACACTCGGTCGAATTGGATAGGCTGGCACGTGAAGTGTAGCCCGTATACGTTGCTTTCTTCCGCCGGCTGAATTTGGGTGAGGCTCTACTATGGGTGACCTTGGACGATCGAATCCGACACGATGGGCAGATTTGTATGACGGCAAGCAATTAGACGACACAACAGCTTCAAGATCGCTCTCACCCGGCGAACGCGACCGTGCGCCGAGGTGACGCGGGTGCTGCTGCCACGGCGTTAGGTCAAGTTATCCCCGCCCGAAGCTACCGCGGCAGGAGCGGCGAGAGAAAGAGACGATTCGACATTTGATCATGACTTGCACAGGCCGCACTTTCCTCGTAGAACAGCCTGTCAACGACTATACACAATGGCAACTCCTAACCCCCTAGCAGGTTCGTCTTCGGATCCCACCCCCGTCTCGGCCAAGACATACACAATTGCTGGCTTGGTCACGACTGTCTACGGACTCGACGAGCTTGCTTCATCAGCAAAGGAAGTTGCAGTATTATGGCTCCTTCACCCTAGACTCCAAGTGCAGTCCATCATGGCTCCAATCGCTGCAGCCTCGATTCATGACTGGAACAGTCGATCTGCCTCCAAGTCCAAAGGCCTGATTGCTGTATCTTTTGACCAGCGTAACCATGGCACAAGAGAGGTCAACGCCTTGGCGAATGAGAGCTGGAGACAGGGCAACCCAACTCATGCCCAGGACATGTTTTCTGTCTTCCGTTCGTTCTCCAATCCTCTGCTCTGTCACAACACTCTTCTGACCATGACGTGAACAGACGGCACAGCTCAAGACACCTCGATCTTGATCGACTTCCTCTCCTCGTACATCTTCCCAGACTCTTCAAGAACCATCACCAAGCATCTTGCCCTTGGTATCTCGCTTGGCGGCCACTCGACATGGCAATGTGTCCTGCACGACCCTCGCATCACCACTGCTGTTGTCGTCATCGGATGCCCGGACTACAAGTTCCTCATGTCTGACCGTGCAAAGAAGTCAAAGCTCTCAACATGGACAGCTTCAGAAGGCAAGGACTTCCTTGGCTCAACAGACTACCCCAAGGGTCTTTGTGATGCCACTGACAAGTGGGACCCAATGTCTTTCTTGGTGGGCGACAAGCTTCAACCGACGGATGAGCAGAAGAAGACCTTGCGACCTTTGATCAAGGAAAAGCTGGGAGGCAAGCACATATTGTGTCTTTCGGGTGGAAAAGATAAGCTCGTACCATATGCTTGCAGCGCGCCTTTCCTCGATTGGCTGAAGACCGGACTCGACAAGAAGGAAGGCTGGTTCAACGATCAGGGCATTGTATTCGAAGATATTGTCGATGAGACTGCTGGTCACGAGTACAGTGCAAAGATGAAGGTCGAGGCGGTGCGCTTCATTTCAGAAAACCTCGCTGGCGAGGGCAGCTTGAAGGCAGGCACCAGAACTTCAAAGATATGAGCCTGTTCGACGCATCATTTGCCTATATACACATACACATTCTACTTGACGTCTTCGGTATTTGAGATTATCACCAGATGATACGACCGGCAACATTTCATGTTGGCCGACTCTGTTCCGAGGGAAACTCGTGAATGAGTCAATCAGGTACACAAGCACAGGATGCTTTCGGTACTTGGCCGATGCTAGACGTTGCAGGAAGTAACAGCCTCGGTCGTAAACATGGTGCGATCTAGGTCTGGCTATGAAACGTCTGAGTTACGAAAAGGAACGTCCTTCAACTCTCCTCGTCTAATGCATTTCAGACACTTCTCTGATCAATCCTTGGGATTGGCATCCAATGAGATAGAAAGCTCTTTTAGGGAAGCTCTTATGCTTTGTTGCCACAGCCTGATCACACTGAGCGTGAATCGATGATTGCGTCAGGCAGAGAATATTTCGAGACGGGCGTTGATAGCTCGGGCAACGTTCGGCATCAAGTTCCCCAGACAAATGGTCTTTCATGTGCTTTCCCCAGACGCTTGGCTTTGTCATTCTAGGTTCTCGTTCTTCAAAGAGCCTCGGATGAAGGGAGTCAACGTGAAGTCGCAACCGTTCGGGGCCTCGTCATGGCCAAACTCGCAGGTATGGAGCTCTCGCCGAGGTCCAAACCCTTCGTTTTTGCTGCGAAGGTCTGAGTCTACAATCGTAGCCACTGATCCGATTGGCCCCGGTCGTTTTTCTTATTGGTCTGTGACGCTTTTTGCCCTCATCGAGTACCGGTAAGTCATACGAAACCCTCGAGTCTTCTAGAGAGGTATATATGAGCTCCTGTCTCCCCACCTTTGTAACTCCTACATCATTTTTGTGACCCCGTTTCCTTTCGAGTGCCTGGTAAATTTGCGAAGAGCACGTCTTCCAATTCAATTGTCGGGCCTTCATTACACGACACCACATTTCATCACACCACCGCCAAGCTGGCAGAAAGACTCAAGAGTATCTTGGGCCACGTTAAGGAAATTCTTCCGACCATGTCTTCTTCTCTCGACGCCGAAGAGCAGCAGTTCCAGGATGAGGTTGCCGCCATCAAGCAATGGTGGACCTCGCCTCGCTGGAGATACACCAAGCGTCCTTTTACTGCTGAGCAAATTGCAAACAAGCGTGGAAACTTGCCAATTCAACACCCCGGCAATGTCCTCTCCAAGAAGTTGTGGGACATTGTAGAGAAGAGATTCGCCGTAAGTTGAGCTTTCCAGATTTAGGAAGCTTCAATTCTGATGCACGTCAACAGGAGAAAGATGCTAGTTTCACCTACGGATGTCTTGACCCCGTCATGGTCACACAAATGGCCAAGTACCTCGACACTGTCTATGTCTCGGGCTGGCAAAGTTCCTCGACTGCATCATCAACCGATGAGCCCGGCCCAGATCTTGCAGACTACCCCTACACAACCGTTCCAGACAAGGTCCAGCACCTTTTCATGGCTCAGCTTTTCCACGACCGCAAGCAACGCCATGAGAGACTCTCGGCTCCCGCCTCTGAACGCAAGAACCTCGCCAACACCGACTTCCTCCGCCCAATCATTGCCGATGCCGACACTGGTCACGGTGGTCTTACAGCCATCATGAAGCTTACAAAGCTTTTCGTCGAAAAAGGTGCTGCAGGCATTCACATTGAGGATCAAGCTCCCGGAACAAAGAAGTGTGGACACATGGCTGGCAAGGTGCTCGTTCCCATCAGCGAACACATCAACCGTCTCGTTGCCATCCGTGCCCAAGCAGACATCATGGGCAGCGATCTCCTCTGTGTTGCCCGTACCGACTCTGAAGCCGCAACCCTCATCACCTCAACCATCGACCCCCGCGACCACGCCTTCATCGTTGGCGCCACAAACCCCGCCCTCCAACCCCTCAGTGAACTCATGGGCGCTGCCGAGGCAGCCGGCAAGTCCGGTGACGAGCTCCAAGCCATCGAAGACGCATGGACCGAACAAGCACACCTTAAGCTCTTCTCCGAAGCCGTCGTCGATACCATCAATGCCGGTGTTCACGTCAACAAGGCTGAGCTGATCGCCCAATTCACCGAACAGGCAAAGGGCAAGTCCAACGCAGAGTCCCGCGCTATTGCAAAGGCTCTCACCGGCGTTGACGTCCACTTCGACTGGGAGTCCGCCCGCACAAGAGAGGGTTACTACCGCTACCGTGGTGGCTGCCAATGCGCCGTCAACCGCGCCGTCGCCTACGCACCCTACTGCGACATGATCTGGATGGAGTCCAAGCTTCCCGACTACGCTCAGGCCGAGGAGTTCGCTACTGGCGTCCATGCCGTGTGGCCAGAGCAGAAGCTGGCCTACAACCTTTCCCCCTCGTTCAACTGGCAGACTGCCATGAGCACCTCCGACCAAGAAACCTATATCCAGCGTCTCGCCAAGCTCGGTTACTGCTGGCAGTTCATCACCTTGGCAGGTCTGCACCAGACCGCCTTGATTGCTGATACCTTCAGCAAAGATTATGCTGCTCGTGGTATGCGCGCTTACGGCGAGACCATCCAGAGCAAGGAAGAAGCAGTAAGTTCAATCTCCGCCCTATCCCCTTTTGGATTTCTGGAGAGTAATGATATGCTAACATGTTTTCACAGCATGGCGTTGAGGTCCTCAAACACCAGAAATGGTCTGGTGCTAACTATGTTGATGAGTTGCTCAAGATGGTCTCGGGTGGTGTGTCTAGTACCGCTGCTATGGGCAAGGGTGTCACAGAAGACCAATTCAAGGCTGTTTCCCGCCCAGGCGAGAGTGGATACAAGGCTGAAGAGAACCACTGAGTATGAAAAGAGAATGAAGGAAATGGAGTTAGATTTGGAGTCTATAGCATTTGTGATATTTGATGGTTATCTTCTTCCTTTTTTGGTCTTCTGGCCAAGTTGTTCTTGTTTCATGTGTCCTTGATACAAATCTGGCTTGATCTTCCGAGGCCGTCCGTTGTGTGCAGCTAGTCTGACTTCGTATAGCAATGCTCTTGCTTGGCCTGCATAACATCTTGCCTCAACCTAAGGTCTCCGCACTTTCGTGCATAGCTTTGCATCCCACGTCATGTGACTGCGAGGTATTGAGAGGACACCAACTGAACGTACTGCGGGAAACGAAGACTGCAGATACAGTATCCTCGAGTAGCAAAGCCCACCAGCAAGGCGATCAGCTTTCTTTGAGCAGACTGGCTGCGACACTCGAGACAAGACAAGGACAACTCGAAGATAGCGGCTGTAGCACAACCCTTGCAATATGTACTCTGTTCTTTGGAGAGCACATGGTGGGTTGAAAGGAGATAAAGAGGTTGAAAAAGCATATGGCATACGTACACGGCAGGAAGGTAACAAGCTCAATGGTTCTTCCTCCAACAAGTGTCAACCTCTGAATCAATATCTGGTATGAGCTCAGCACAGTCTCGGCATCTGAGTGATAGAGAGAGCCAATGCTCCATATTAGTCAAGCACCACTGATTACTGACAGGAGGAGTTCATTGGATCATCTCACAGGCAATAGATAGACTTGCACATCTCACGGCATATCACGTATAGTCAGCGGCTGTAAGAATATGAGGAAAGAAGTTATCCTGTTATCACACGCTATTGAAAGGATCTGAAGAAAGAAGAATTGGAATTTTGTCCTTCTCGATCTTCAATGATGCTTCTAGCTCTCTTGAATGACTGCGTAAGAAGTTGAACTGAACCGTCATTGCATGCGGCATGGCTCAGGGCAGTCAGCTCCGGTCTCCTCAGCCTGCACCATGTCTCTGAGACTGTAGACTGGCTTGCCCTTGTACAAGATGTCAGGCTCGGATGGATGCTCAGTCACACTAGGTCAAGAGATTAGTGAAGCACTTTGAGAGTGTGAATGTCTCAACATACGTGGTCAGGGGGTTGCTGGGGGCATTCATCTTACAGCCACAGTTACCAAGGTCGACAATCTTGGTGGTCGTGAACTTGTCAGGGAGTTCCCAGCGCGCAAGGTAGTTGCCCTCGTTGTCCTCGTAAAACTCATGGCCGCACTCGTATGTGGTGTGCTTGTAGTGGTGTCTGTTTGGCAGCAAGGGTCAGTACCTAGCACAAAGAATTTATGCCGAGCATGATCTTACGCGTTGGTTTCACGGGCGAGAGGAGAGGTGGGGGCAGGGGTGACTTCAATACGCTTCTTGTGCTTGCTGCTCTTGTGACCCTTGTTGCGAGAAAGGATGAGTCTACTGTGTTGACGGTCAGCAGTGTTTCGGACAGTAGATTGGTGCGTTTCTGGGTGCTGGCGCATCTGAACCTAAGCCGGAACGTTACCAGGAGGTTTACTCACGCCATGTTGATGTCGCCCAGCTTTCCCTTGTGCTTGCCCTTTCCACCCTTGGTGGCATTGACGCTTTCGTTCTGATCAGCGGCATCAATGTCCATCTTGTCGTCGGCGGCGATGGGAGCGTTGGTAGGGTTGCTCGGTATCTTGACCTTGAGCTTGAGAGGCATGATGTTCTGTCTATCAGAGTGTGAAGAGTAGATGTGATTGCAACAAAGTCTTGAGACGCGTCAAGCAAGTGTAGAGAGATGTGTGAGACTGGAAATACTCACCACGAGGAAGCTAGCCTAATCAGGCTGTGCTTGATTTGACGACTTCACCACAGCAATTCTCCGTCTGTGAAAATGATGCTGTTTGGTCGAAAGATGGGACTATGTTGTTTGCCTTTCGTCAACCAAAACATTCTCGAACCACGCATCACAACCTCACCTGTCAACTTACAACGCACATTGTTACTTCTCCATTCGACTTGGTTAATCTTGTATCACCTCAAAAGCATCACGTCCTTCGAACTGTCCCAGAAGCGCACGGTACTATTGCTCAAACTCTGATCCACGACAGCACGCGCAGCGCCTTGTACGTCGACATGCCCAGGTCTTTGAGCACGTAGTTTTGCTGACGCCTTTCCTCTAGATCATCAAACAAGAACTGCCTCATCTTGCAGTTATGCCGTGAGCACCCCGTCCTCGCCTTCCTTCCAGGGTCATCAGACTGACACACATCATCAGACTAATTTGTAACCTGTGGCCACGCTGCCGTCATGTACAATGGCGTAACGAAGAGGGAGCACCAATCGAGCCAATCCTCGAGATGCTTCCCACCATCGAAGTTGCAGTCTATCCCTGGCGTTGCCAAACCTGTGCAGACCTCGGATACCCTTACTACGTACCCAGGTATTGCACCACTGTACGTCCTAGCCATGACAAACATGACTGACGTGATCCACAGAGGTTCTCACCTAACGATGGCTGAGATCGCAGCCGAGTCGGAGTTTCGCGCCGCCAAACCTGGTGATTCGTTTGAGGAGGTCTTCCGCAAGGCCGACCTTGCTGCTATGTATGAAGCACCGAAGTAAGCCAAGATACATTTGCTTTGCGTACATCTTTGCTGACGACTTCAGGGATGACTACCATGAAGGTCCATTGGGTGGTTGGGGTCCTGGAGCCGGATGGAACCCTGAGATTCCAGAGCGTGACATCTCATCAACTGCTTCTTCGCGTGCTCCCGACGATCGTTCCTCGACCACGTCTCCCAATCATGATATCTCGACCAACGCTATCAACGGTGTTTCCTCGAGCAAGGCCCCGAGCAACAAGTCGACTATGCCACCAACCAACAACTCCTCCCGAATTTCCGCTCCTGCCACTTCCCAACACCGTGAGATAATCGATCTGACATCTGAGGATGAAGAAGTCTCTTTCCCTGGCTCCAGCGGCTCTGGTGTCGCCAACAACCCTCAATCGAGTGGTAAAGGCTCTGGCTATCTCTCTGGCGCCAATCAAGGAACCCCTGGTCCTGTCCTCCACCCCAACGCTCACCTTGATGCGCCTGGAATGGTTGCTGCCACCTTCCAACCCATTGAACCCGCTACTCATCCTTCCAACTCTCCAGCATGTGCAGCTATGCCTGGTGCTGCTACTTCTTCCCGTGGCTGTCAACACGGCCGCTACCAGCATGGGGCTGACTCTCGTCGTCAACGGTGTCACGTATCCCAGGATTGAGAATGGAAAGGAACGCTGGTACACACAGCGCCCTGGTCGCAATGACAACTACTCGAGATACAGTGACCTGGCCAATTTCGACACCTCTAAGGGCGTCCGTGTTGCTCCAAAGGCCAGCAGAGCTCAGTTGGAGGCTGCACGTCGTTACCGTACATTTGGTTGATTTGGAGGCATGAGTGGGAACGCAGCTTGGTTTTTTTTTGTTTCACAACTTTGTTTCAATGGACGTCGTGGTCAAGCGATTCGGGACCAAAAGGGGTTTTTCTGAGTTGGGGGATTGGAGCGTGATTTTCTTTTGTTTTGTTCCATCATGCTTGAGGCATTGGGCGAGGAATTTTTCAAGAGCCCGCACATGGGTTCATAAGTGGGACATACTGACGAGTAATGCTCTCGATCTGCTGAGCATGTCTGCTAGACAGGTTTTGGGCAGGTTATTTGCTTTACAATGATAAGCTGCTACCCCTGAAATTATCAAACTCGTACTTCGACGTCTATTCAAGTGCATTGAAGCCGTACAATCATTATTCGAACCTCCAGAACTCTAGCTAGAACATCTCCAATGATACATGTGCGTCACAGACTTCATTGTCGTTGTCGCGCCAAGACTTACCTCGAGTGGTCGCAACAAGGTGTTTCTTTGTGCACACTTTCCCTTTTCGGGTTCCGTCTTCTTTCTTTGTCAACACCACAACCAGAGAAGTGAGTCCTACGCGCCCAAACCATCGATCGTGCCCTGATGCTCACTGCTTCCGTACATTCAGAAGACAAAGCAAGATGCGCATCCGTCTCGTACACAAGGCCAGTGGCCGGTAAGTGCTTGACGCTTTTGTTCTTCAAACACATTAACCTGACCATATTCTGAAGCGGTCGTCCTGCTGCCAGCGACACCACCAAGACTGAGAGAACAAGCACTCCTGCAACCATGAGCACCTCCAGTCACGACCCCTCGGCCAGCAACCTCGATTCAACAGACAACCCTTTCGCTCTGGATCAGCTGCCAGATGGCTTCGATGCTGATGTCGGTCCATACGACCCAGACAACGACTACTTCCCTGAGTAAGCACCTCCATTGCCAGCCCAGTTGAGACGCTTCGACTGACCTTGATGCTTTAGCGAAAACATGACAGGCGCAGAGGCTGAAGAGGAATCCGCTCGTCTCAGACAGGAGGAGATCAAGGAGGCCAGGGAGTTCAACAAGAAGAACCATGGAGACCTTCCTCCTGAGCCCAAGCAGAAGTCACGCCGCGCTAAAGCAAGCGCATCTGGAAAACAGCCTGCTCCCTCTTCTGCCCGTCCTGTTAGAACCTGCGACAGGTGCAAGAATCTCAGAAAGGGTTGCGATCGGGCTGTTCCCTCCTGCGGTAGATGCCAGGCACGTGGCCACGCCTGTGTCTATTCGCGTGGATAGGCGACCAGTTGGGTCAAGCAGGGTCTGTTGAAGTATGTGAGGGAGGTTGAATGAAAAATTGGAGGTGTTCTGAGATGGCGTTTTCCCAGTAGCGCGAGTCATTGCTGCTCTTTTTGTCTTTCTTCATCACATAATGCTCTACGACGATTGCTCAAGCGAGAAAAGACTCAGTTACACCCACGCCCTTACAAACGTCACTGATTGGGCATCTCGTCTTGTACAACAGCTCTGCCATTGGAAGTTGTAAAAAGCTCAAGACATCGCTGGCGAACAGTAAATATAATATATGCTGTACTCTCGAGGGACATCCGCTAAACTTGCAAACACGTAGATCGCTGCATCCTGTTAACCATGACTGTCTTATATGAAATTGAGAGAAATGAATCACTAACTACAACGATGAGAATGAACATCCTCTGGCAGTTTCGCTGAGTCTCGGCACGAAAGTCCTGCGCCGTGAGGATATGTTTCGTCGATGATAATGTATCGTGGCTCTCTTCACACCTCGACTTGACTTTCACACCATAACAAAAACGCGAGCACTCTCTTCCATCCCACTGCTTCCACACATCCTCAACATGGAATGGGATCAGCTCTCCTGGGAGCGCTTCATCCTCGGTATGCCATTCCTCTATGAAGACCTGCCCTTCTTGCGCCAGTTCGACAACGCTCCTGGGGTCAGCGTCTACGAGGTGCTTGACATCCCCCAACCTACTCCGACCTCGTAAGTCGTCGTCCTGGGGCAGTAGCGTTACGTGCCTTGACTCATGTTTACTCTCAGGATCACCGAGAACACACGCGAGCACTATCATGCAGCCTCCAACACAGGACCTCGCAAGACCTTGTTCTCAACCTTCAACGCAGACCCAAGCCAGTTAATCATAAAGACGTAAGGCGCGCCCATCTGAGTAGCTCTGGTCACCCCGTGTTCGCACGAAAGCTGATGAACTTGCTGCAGTCACGCTTCAACCTACTCTTTCAACGCTGCCCCTGCTGGAGAAGCACCTCAAATCCCCTATTCCTACGCAACCCACGATCAAGGTGAAGTTGTTATGGACAGGTAAGCTGCACCCACTTGACACGTCTGAATATCCCTAGTCTGGATTAGAGCTTACCAGAGTGCTGCAGTCACCCTCCAACCCCTTCTTCCCATGCTGCCACGGCTGAAGGAGTACCCGTCACTGCCGGCAAGGCTCAGGAATCTAACGACCGCCCCAAGCGCATGAAGCGGGCCTGCAAGACCTGCACCGAACGCAAGACCAAGTGCAATCTGATCTCTGGATCTGATCCAATGGTGTGCGAACTCTGTAACAAGAAGGGACTTGTTTGCGAGTTCGAGGAGAAGAAGGTTTACACCAGATCTTCAGCTTAGATGAGAGCGATGGGTACTGGCGAGCAGTGCAGGGCTATTCCAAGCCAGAGACAGTCACATAAGATGGAGAAATGGGGATTTCTTACTTCATCCACGAGTAGAACTAGAGGTCCACTCCTCAATCGAGTAGAACTAGAAGTCCAATCCTCAATCATCATTCAGTAGTCCAAGAGTGTCTTTGCCATGATTCCACCAAAAGCATAACGCGTTTTCATCTACTTTCACATCCTGTTGTTTCTTACCTCGATCGAAGTGAAGACTTTCGCTCAAGCTCGTACGAGCACTTTGTCTCAAGCTCATTCGGTCGCTTTTGTTCACCCACGTACGCAAACTTCTGTTCATCCTCGTACGCGCAATCTTCTTCAACCTCGTAAGTGACCTCTTTCGCAAGATCTTTGCGCGCTACGTTAGTTTCTGGTTTGGATCCATCACTAACTCGAGTGCAAGAACACACCATGACAGGTGACCGCCAGCAAACAGGCATAGACGCCTCCAAGGGCTACGTCCCCATCCGGTACTGCATCATTCCCAAGAGCGGTCTTTGTTGCCGTTTTGAAGGCTCAGTATGTTGGTTAACACTATTCACAGCCCGCGACCTCTTGCCGGAAGCGAGGATCAAGCAAATGCGCAGATCGATGCTCCAGGAAACCCTTACGCTGTCTCAATGCAAACATCAGCCATCAGTCCTACCCCCAACCGTCTTCGTCGCACCTGCGACCCATGCCATCTTCTTCACCGCACCTGCCGCAATGGATCACCTACAAAGCCTTGCGACAGGTGCGTTGAGAGAAAGGTGACCTGCGTTTTCAGACCTTGCGGCTCTTTCGTCCAGGAGAGAAAGAGAAAGCGCAAGCGCAAGTCTACCGCCGGAGAGCCTGAAGCAGAGCCCGAAAAGAAGAAGGCCAAGAACGGCTCAGTTCCAGCACCTGGTTTCAATCCTATTGCTCTCGGCCTTCGTCTTAGATGCAACTACTGCCATCTGCGTGCCCGCTCATGCGTTAATGGTTCCAACACTACACCCTGCGACAACTGCAAGCAGAGAAACTTGATCTGCACCTTCGGCAAGCGCAAGTCAATCATTGACAAGGAGACCTTGCGCACTATCACAGACGAAGACTACACTCAAGGTCACAACTTGGGCCAGCTCGTAGATGGAGACTACTATACTCAAGAGCACAACTTGGGCCAGATCGCGGACGTTAACTACTACACTCAAGAGCAGTACTTGCGCCAGATTACAGACGAGAACTACAACCAAGAGCAGAACTCGGGCCAGATTACAGACGGAGACTACACTCAATATCAATACTTGCGCCAGATCGCAGACGGAGACTACAACCAGGAGCACTACAACCAGGAGCACTACAACCAGGAGCACTACAACCAGGAGCACGACTTGCGCCAGATCACAGACGGAGATCACAGAGATCACATCCAAGAGCACAACGATGTTACCGTCGCCTACCCTACAGACATCTTGGAGCAGCAGCAGGTGGAGGTTGGAGAAGTCGAAGTTGGTGAGCCAGAGGTTGGCATGCTTATGATGGTTATGGGCAATGATCGTGAGTACATCAGGTTCAGTCAGGAGGATCTTCGTGTCCAAGACGAGCACACAATGAATCCGTGGGAGATTCTGGCTGCTCGCAACTCGCTGGTATACGATTTGCAGGGTCTTCAGTATGGAATGCCCAATGTCGAGAGGGACGAAGAGTAGGGGACAGAGTACAAGGAAGGAAAAGGTACCAAAGCAATCACGCATATCAGAATGCTGGCGGTTGTTTTCAGGAAGCAGAAAATTACAATAGGGCGATACTCTTAACGCCATCCTCAGAATACATTCACTTTGTTTTGTAGTCCATTCTCACACATTTTCTATTAGAGCTAAGCTATGACTTCATCGGTGGTTGGTCGTCGTGTGCTGGCTTGCCAGTGTGCTGTTTTGTTTGCGCTTCAAGAGTGTTCTCCCTCGACGCGATCCGAACCATAACAACACCAGATGTCTGCGCGCCTGCCACCTTCCACGCACATCGCAACAACAACAACAACAACAACAACAAGCATCTCAGCACCAATCAACAAGATGGATCAGCCATGGACATTTGAACGTGCCGACCTGGCTCCTCTGCCATACTTTGAGGAAGATGACCCTTTCCTCAACACCGCGTAAGTTGCGCTTCACTCTGCATCGAACTGTATCCCAGCTGACTTCAGAAAGGGGTCCTCAGCCCAACCATGACTTCCAAGCCCCCTTCAACCCATTCTTCAATGCCTGGGACTCTCCTGCCGCCGACACCATCAGAAGCAACAACTTCAGCGCCCAGCAGCTGCCTGTCAGCAACAGTCCACAGGCCCCTTTCCCCATCAACGATGGTAAGTGTCTCTAACTACAATATCCATATCGAATGCTAACTCGAGTCTAGGCATGAGCACAAACAATAACCCTAGAGGTGCAATAATGCTAGTTGCAAGCAACAACATCGAGGGTCCTCCCCTAAAGAGTGCTAGTAGTAGATCTCCCTACTCCTACCCCTGAAGCTGATGCTGATCTGATCTTAGACAACAACAACAACAACAACAACAATGTTGAGGATGCTTGGGACGCATATTGGGGACACATCATCCGCCAGAACCCGCAACTCGCGGACCATCTGCAATCTGACAGCGGCGCTCAGGAAGCAGTCACGATGACTGACAACAGTAAGTTCCTCAGGCTATAGTCTTGT
>SWBJ01000193.1:0-92361 GCA_024195555.1 Aureobasidium sp. EXF-12298 | reverse complement strand
CAAGTCGCTCCGTGGTCCCCGTGGTGCCATGATCTTCTTCCGCAAGGGTGTCCGCAAGACTGAGATGAAGGCTGGCAAGGAGATCCAGACCCTCTACGATCTCGAGGGTCCCATCAACTTCTCCGTCTTCCCCGGTCACCAGGGTGGACCTCACAACCACACCATCACTGCCCTCGCTGTTGCCCTCAAGCAGGCCCAGACCGACGAGTTCAGACAGTACCAGCAGCAGGTTATCAACAACGCCAAGGCCCTTGAGCACGAGTTCAAGAACCTCGGTTACACTCTTGTCACTGGCGGTACCGACAACCACATGGTCCTCATCGACCTGAAGCCCCAGGCTCTCGACGGTGCCCGTGTTGAGGCTGTCCTCGAGCAGATCAACATTGCCTGCAACAAGAACACCACCCCTGGTGACAAGTCTGCCTTGACTCCTTGCGGTATCAGAATTGGTGCCCCCGCCATGACCTCTCGTGGTATGGGTGAGGACGACTTCAAGCGCATTGCTAGCTACATCGACCAGGCCGTCAAGCTCTGCAAGTCTGTCCAGGCCGACCTGCCCAAGGAGAACAACAAGCTCAAGGACTTCAAGGCCAAGGTTGCCTCTGGCGAGGTCGAGGAGATCAAGAAGCTCAAGACCGAGATTGCCCAGTGGGCCACCACCTTCCCCCTGCCCGTCTAAGCAGCTCAAGCTTGCATGCTAGGGTTTTGATTGCATTTGAAAGGCGTCTTGGGATGACACGATATTCAACATGGGATGATAAAAACGGAGGAAGGGGTGTTCGGTTACGAAAAGCGTGGACAGCTTCAACCTGTGCCTTGCTATGATACCAGGAAACTTATGTTTCCAGAGCTAGAATAAAAGCGATATGACAATCTACAATTGATCTAAAACACTTGCATTGCCATCACTGTGCTGTGTGCGATATGACTCTCATCTTCTCAAAATGTTGAAGAAAACGATATCAAGTCGAGCAAAAACACGCCGATTGGCTTGTGCACACGTCAGAGCCCGACGGGAAGCGGGTGCGGGAGCTTCCCTGATTTTAGCGCGGTCGGGCGTGGTTCCCCACGCAACCAAGTATTTACAAACGATCATCACGGTCCTCGGTCGAGGGAGGCTGGGTGTGGCAGGAAATTCATTTAGCACTTTACCAACCTCGCGATTTTGTCCTGCAGCAAAAGAGACCAGGGATACACGCGCCTCGCTCCATCTCCTCCTCTCACTTTTGCCTTCTTCCTACGAACCTGCGTTACATCCGTTTCTCTGGACGGTAAACTGAACAGTATCACTTAGCGGCTTTTGCAACGTTTATCCACCATCTCCACGTTCAGGCAACCCAAACCTCCACATTCCACGAGTCAAGACACGCGAAAGAACACGACAAGATCCAGGAACCACTGTGTAGAAACACATCTGCATTCCTCCAACCTCTTGGTCGGCCACCGGCAGGACGCAGGTCATTGTCTAAGCAAGAAAGCACATTCCAAAGAAAGCCATGGCTCCTGGTATTGGCTTTGCCGTCGGCATTCAACGTCTGATACCGTTCATCGGTTATCATCACATTCTTATGATCCTGATTGCCATTGCCATTATTCTTCTCTGTAAGTCTAGTCAACTACTATGACCATGTACCAACCACTAACAACCATGGCTCACAGCACTACTACTGGCGGGATGCTCTTCCAGTTCACCGTTGATACCAGGAATCTTCCTCATCGACTTCTACTATCAAACATACACACCGACATATGATCCGGCTCAAGTAGACCCTGGTGTCACTGCTGCCATTGCCAACATCGTTGGCCAGACTCAACTGGAAGTAAGAGTTGGATACTTTGGTCTATGCATTGCTTCGGATGCTGGCAACTACCTCTGCTCCAACAATGCCACCCTCCTGGCTGAGCAGATCAGCATCGACAAAGATCCCATGAACTTGATCTGGGTCGCGAACACTTTCAAGAACTCAGTCGTCTTCCCCTGGTTAATGTAAGTACAGACAAGCATGACTTGAGAAGGCTCTCCGCTAACTCACCTTGAACAGCATTATTGCCATCATCTTCGCCTTCCTCTGCTTCCTCCTCCTTGCATCCTTCCCTGGTTGGCATGAAGAGCGTGACCGCGCCACTGGCTCCGAGGTCGACGTGAAACCCTTCCCCTCGCGTCCTGTCTCCCAATCAGCCCTTGCACTTGTCTTCATCGCCTCGGTCTTTGTCCTGGTCTCCGTACTATGGCAACATACAGCATCAGTAGCAGCAGCGCAAGTCGCTCAAGACATGGGCAACGGGAGCATAAAATCTGGAGTTGGAACATCAGCCATGGTGTTAGGCTGGTTCAGCTTCGCACTACTACTCATCGTTACTATCGGTCTGCTGGTCATGATCTTGAGTATCCACCTCTTGGACAGACTCACCGATGAATGATCTTAAGCAATCCCTGCGACGATACGACACAATTACAAAAGCATGATACGAAACCAAAGCACTTTTCGACCCATGCATCACGATCACGACAATTGGGTAGAGACCCTAACTGCCGAATACAGCAGCGCACTATACCCCCTTTTTTGCGCAACACTTCCTTCTTGTTTTCTCCTTCTGCATCCTGCCTAGGTCCATGACCTGGTCAAGCTTTTCACATTGCCAGCGAGCAAGCACTTCCTTTAGCATTCCTGGGGCCTTCCTTGTAATTTGCATCTACGGAGCATTTTGGGACCTTTTTGAGTCAGAGGATATTGTCCTCTTTTCAATGTTTTTTCGTTTTTCTTTTTCTTCTTCAACCAGATTGGACGAACAGACTGATGGGTCTTGACAAATTCTTCTTGTAAATGACACCCTTGAACGAGATGGAGATGAAAAATTATATAGATGAATTGCGAATGATATTGAGAGATTGGTCAAATGGACCTGTCACCCATAGCTTCTTGTCCTCTTACATTCTCTTCCAATAAGTTACTCTGTGAGTACCCCATTCTCACGACTATATATCAATGGTATCGAAACCATCACAATGCACAGTTCTGTCTAGGATATAGACAAGTCTATAGAGAGCCCACAATGACACGACTCCCAGCGGACATTTTCTATTCACTGTAGGAACTGTGCATTTTTACAGCTACTCGGGTGACATGCCTTTGCACATGAGGAGACGATGTTCGTCCTTCTTGAGGTTCGCATACTCTCTTGTATACACGCAGGCTGCCAGGTAGGTTGATATATGGCACAGTACTCACCCCTCAAATATGCTTCAGTCAGGCAAGTCTACCACAAAGTGTTTTGGTTGTACTCAGTATTTGTCGTGACCTCGATGAGGCGGTGAGGCAGCAAGGATTCATTCTCCGCCTTTTGACAGCGTGGCTCACGTTGCCAACCTCTGAGTTCGACCACCCACGATGTACACCAACAAGTCGACTTTGTTTCTTCGCACCTTACACTCACATATCACCCCCGGTCCTGGATGTTGACCAACTCTAAATTTTGGAGAGCGGAGTTACCGAAAGCGGCGATTCCGCTCGACTTCGTTTACCGAACTTTAGAGTTGATCGATGGCCACGGCCGAGGGGTGATACTGCGACCAACAAAACAATCCTAGCAAAGTCCCCTCTCTCAGTCATACAGCATCAAGAAGTCTTCAAGGGTCCCAAGAGTGTGGCACGCCATCGATTGCTGTTTTAGCCGTGAACATTTCGGCTCGGTTGTTCGAAAGTTATAGAGTTTCCCCGCCATTGAACGAAGATCGTCCTGCTCATCATGCATATCAAGTTTTGGGAGGGGTTTGGGTGGAGTCGTGATTTTAGCCAAGAGCCGAAACCCTTGTGAGTAAAGAAGAAGCAATTGCAAGACATTGAAGTATAAAAGGTAGGGTCTTTCGTGGCCCAAATTACTTACACCTCTTTCCAGGACATCGAATTACAAGATGTATCTTACTTCTATACTTGCTGCCTCTTGCGTAGCCGTCGGGGCTCTTGCGTGGCCGAAACATGTGGTCGAGAATGACGACTTGACTGTACAGACATCGTCTGGTCTTGTGTACGGAAACAAGGACTCGAACTACCCCAATGTTCGCCAATTCTTGGGTATCCCATTTGCACAACCTCCCACTGGAGAACTCCGTTTCGCGGCTCCTCAGCCTCTTCCGGCATCTGCTTCCAAGAAGGTCATCCAGAACACACAATTGCCTCCTAGCTGTATGCAGTATCTCAACACAGTCAGTCCTGGAGTATATGTCGACCAGATTCTTGAGTTTGGTCTTCAAGGAAAGAACGGCACTGGAGATATCAGCGAGGACTGCCTGACTTTGAGCGTCTGGGCTCCTACTAGCAGCAACAACCAGTCTTGTCGAAGTGATGAGTTGCTTCCGGTCATCATTTGGGTGTTTGGTGGAGGGTTCGTGACAGGAGGCCAGGACGTCCCATACCAGATCCCAAGCCAGTGGATCGAACGTACACAGGATCATATTGTGGTTTCTATCAACTACCGTGTCAATATCTTTGGCTTCCCGAACGCTGCTGGGCTGACTGATCAAAATGTTGGTTTGCTTGATCAACGAGCAGCGGTCGAATGGGTCCGTGACAACATTGTCAGATTCGGAGGCGATCCTTCACGTATGCTTCTATGGGGGCAGTCCGCCGGCTCTGCAAGCGTAGACTACTATAACTATGCTTATCCAAAAGATCCCATCGTGTCGGCCTTCAGTATGGATTCTGGCACAGCTTTCATCGGCATCACCTCCGACGACCCCCAACACACCAACTTTACGTTCGTTGCTTCTCAGCTCGGTTGTTCCAACTCTTCTTCGCCTGCAGACGAACTTGCCTGTGTGCGTAAGCTCCCTGCTGCGACAATCGAAGACTTTGTCAAAAACTACCAGGAGAACGGCACCGCACCTGCCATCAGTTTCCTTCCCAGCGCCGACGAGAAGGTAGTATTCAGCAACTACACTGCACGCGCGTTGGAAGGCAACCAAGCCAACCTACCTGCCATCATCGGTACGAACGCTCAAGATGGCGTACCCTTTGCTCCCTACAGCCCCTCAGGCCCCAACGCAACGCTAGCCCAACTAGCCCTCCTTCGTACTTTCTTCTGCCCTGCCACTGAGTCCATTCGTCTACGTCAACAGACTAACCGACCTACCTACCGTTACCTCTACAGCGGCAACTTCTCAAACATTGCACCGTCGGGTTGGCTGGGTGCTTTCCATTCTTCAGAACTGCCTCTGCTGTTTGGCACGTTTGACAACTTCAGAGGTCAAGGGCCTGCGTTGGAGAATCAGACCAGTGTTGCTATGCAAGATGCTTGGGTGGCTTTTGCAAAGGGAGGTATGACTGGCATTGAGTCGACTGGATGGCAGGAATATGAGTTTTTGGGCGAGACTACAGTGAGAGACTTTGGTGATGGGGTGGCAGTCAAGGATGTGAATCTCAAGTATCTTGAGAACCTTTGTGACGGGAGTGTGCCTAATTATAGTGCTTGAGGGGGTTTGGTCGGAAGGCGATAAGATTTCGGGTGTATATAATGATTTGTTTTTTAACATAATGATTAGTCGATCTTGTTTATTGGTCTGCTTTGCTCTTTCCTACAGTCGACTCTGGATCATATCTTCCTTTTTCTCACGCCTCACAATCTTGTCGCTCTTTCCCACGTTAGCTCCTCTGACAACACCTTCCACAACCTCGGCAACAGCCAACAAATTCTCCTCCCTCAACCTCCTTCCAACCAACTGCAAATTCACTGGCGCATTTCTATACTTGTCCACGCCACCCTCGTCCCAAAACTTTCTATACATCGCGTCTTTCTCGCCCATCACTTCTTTCGTATCTGCATCCCACGTATCCGTCTCTTGCACTTTAGTGACTGGGAACACCACACCCGGCAAATCAGTAGCGTTGAACACAGCAGTGTAACCCCAATACTTACTTTCGTCATGTGCAGAAGCCACTGAGGCGTTGACTGGACACAACAAAGCATCAATATTTGCTTCTCGCCATTGAAGAGAGAATTGGGTGCGAAGGTGATCGCGCAAAGCATTAGATTTCCAGGTTTGTTCAACGGTGTGGCGGGTGGGCATTGTGCTGTCTAGAAGCCATTGGATGATAGGCACTGCAGGGTCGGACTCGTGCAGCAAGGTGTTCTTGTATTCCTCAGCGCCATCAAGGAAGTATGCTTTATTTATCCATTGCAGCAGAGAGGCGTGCAAACGAGGATCCCAGGTCACAATCTCATGTCCCGCATCGCGAAGCTTCTGAACTGTTTCCTTGAGAGCGCGTTGAATAGGTGGATGAGGCATAACTTCATCATCATGCCACAACACACCAATCCTCAATTTCTTCGGCAAAGTCTCAGCTTGCACATTCCGCCATGGCAAGTCAATCAGACTAGGTTCAAAGTCCCAGGGTTGTGCATCCAAAGCCACTTTACAGAAAAGTCTCAGATCAGCGAGTGAGTTTGCCATGGGTCCCACACAGCCGATGATGTTCTCCATGCCTGAATGCAGGCCACTGAGTCCAGAATGAGGGATTCTGGCTACGCTGCATTTTAGTCCCCAACCACCACAGAAGCCACTTGGACCACGGATACTGCCGCCAATATCTGTTCCGATGCCCAGGGGAGAGCCGCGCATAGCCACCAAAGCCGATTCACCGCCGGAACTTCCTCCAGAAGTGAGATTGACATTGAATGGGTTTGTAGTGCGGCCGAAGAGATTCGAATGTGTTTCCAAGGCCATGAGTGTTTGTGGGTTTGTGGTTTTGACGTGGAAAACTGCTCCGGCTTCTCTGAATACTTTACAGATCAATGCATCACCTGGGCTAGGCGCGTTTGCCCAGGAAATCAAGCCAGAGGTTGCTGGTGTATTGGCTAGATAGATATGCTCCTTGACTGAGATCGGAAGACCATGAAGAGGTCCAATGGGTCTTTTGTGCTTATCCATATATGCATCCAATTCCTTTGCTCGCTCGAGTGCAGAGTCGAAAAGCACCATGGCTAGACAATTGGTTGCTTGATGGGCAAGAGCGGCTCGTTTGCAGAATGCAAGGGTTACTTGATAAGATGTCCATTTTCTAGAGTGGATGCGAGAGAGGATGTCTACTGCTCGCTGTTCAGTGATGAAGAGTTCTTCTTTCGACATGATCGATGGGCATTTCTTGGGCAGATCCATGAAGTTGTGGCCGCGGAGAAGGTGCTTGTCAACTAGCCATGCTGAGGGAATAGCATCGAAAATTTCCTTTTGCTTTTTGGCAGCAATGTCTTGCCAGCATTGAGATTGAGGTGCAGCCATGATAGACAATATCGATTGCTGGCAAAGAAAGGTGCACGGAGGATGGGAAAAAGAGATAGATCGATGTAGAGATAACAAACTAGATATCTTGAGCGGACCCCTACCTCTTATGTACTCTCAAACCTTCGTTATACGAAGAGACCTAACGGGTAAACCTTGCATCAGAAACACGTCTTCGCTTTTCGTTCCCGCTGATTATCAATTGCGAAATCGGGAGATAACCACAGCCAGCAAGAGTGGTGGAGCGGTGTGTGCGCTGGCTGAACGAGTCAAAAAGCAAACGCGAGCCGAGAAAATCGGTTCGCGCTTCCTTTTGTGGCGGCGAAAATGCTCAACGGATCTGATAAGACCACATTTCCGGATCAGATAAAAGGTTGCTTGGACATCGGGTCATGTATTGCGACAGATATGTCCGTCTCAATCGAAACGAATACCATAAATGTATCTTATAAAAAGGCACAAAGGTATTTTGAGATGGGATATGTCCACTGAGAGCCTTTGAGATTGATTCAACAAAAAGGGCTCTCAATGGACACACCCGTATCCATGACATCTCTGTGACTTTTCATGACCGCTAAGAATATAGTGTGTTTGCTTGAGAGAGCAGTTGGGTTTCACCGATAGCCTGTATCTCAATCATAATGTATACTACTGTAACTATCTATAAAAAGTCACAAAGGTATTCTAAAATGAGGTGATTCCATTGAAAGCCGGTGATAATGATGCAAAGGATGGGGCTCTCAATGGGCAAGCTACAAATCGCAATACTATGCTGCATTTCTATAACTATCCCAAAGTGTAGAAAGAGTGGCTGGGATATAGACTTAGATACATGTCATTAAAAAGGGGCAAGTAGTGAATGCAAAGTGGAAAAGAACGACATAAAACAAGTCACGACGAAAACAGGAAGTCACGACGACAAGAACAAAAAAGTGGAAGGCACAAAAGCCGCGCTCAACGCGTAGCAGAATTATTCATTTGAGAAACCTAGTGAACAAAAAACCCATCTCCTTCCCGGAAAGAAACGACCGAAAACGACGGAACACCAGTTCCATCACTTTGCCCAGTTCACTTCGCTTAAAGGTCGCGGTCGTTGCTGTCAGCGGCGGAAGCGACGTCAGAGCGAACGTCGGAAGCGCCAGAACCATCCTCACCAGTCATGGTGACATCGATGTCAGCAGCAGAGGCGTTGACAGCGTCGGTGTCATTGACGACGAACGACTCGATGTGAGGATCGGTCGAGACGACGACGGGCTTGGTGGCGGCGGGCTCGACGGCAGCGTCGAGGATGGCGTTGACCTCAGCGACGATCTCAGCGTCGTCGACTTCATCGTCGACTTTGGCGCGCTTGGGCTGGGCGGGCTCGTCGTCGGAAGCGGGCTCGGTAGCGGCGCGCTTCAAGACGTTGGTGTCAGCAGCGGACTCCTGAATGTTAGGTTAGCTTGGGTTTGATTGTGTAGGTTAGGAGACGACATACCTCAGCGCCAGCAGCGGAGTCATCGGGAACATCGGTGATGGTGGGCTTGACGTGGATGTCCTTGGGGTACTTTGCAGGGCCAGTCTTGAGCTCGAGTTTGGGCTTCTTGACTTCATCTTCATCAGCCGAGGACTCGTCCTTGGCCAGCGACTTGCGAGCTCTAAGGGAGGCGCGGGTGGTGCGACCCTTGGGGGCAGGCTTAGCAGGGGCGGCCTTGACGGCGGCGACTTTGGTGGCCTTGCCCTTGGGCTTGGCCTTGGACTTGACGACAATGGTCTCGGGCTCATCGTCCTCGTCAGTCTCGGGTTCCTCAGCCTTGACGGGGGCGGCCTTCTTGCCGCGACCCTTCTTGACGACAGGGGCGGGGGTGTCCTCAGCGTCGGCATCGGCATCAGCATCGGCGTCATCATTGGTGTTGGCGTTGCCGAAAGCCATCATCTTGGCCTTGAGTTTATGGTAAGCAGTGTTGGCTGAGGCTTTGGTCTTGTAGCCGCCCATCGAAGCCACCTTGTCCAGGTCAACCTGGAAGATCGATCAGCATACGATCTCATGTCATGATTGAAGTGTGAGATCAATATCGAGCGAAGTCGCCAACGGATAGCGCGCAAAGAGAGACATCGTGAGAGAATAATGGCAGCGGGGGAAGAGATCGTGAAGGGATGGATCGCGGAGGGATGGATCGCAGAGGGAGAGATCGCGGAGGGAGAGATCGTGGAAGGAGAACAGCGGCGCGGGGAGATCGTGGAAGAAGAGATCGTTGAGGTAGAGGTATGGACAGCGACAAGGGGTGTAACTTACATCAGGGACAGTGGTGCAGCTCTGCCAGATGTAGCAGATCATCTCCTGCTCGCGTGCGGTAAGGATAGAAGACATCTTCAAAGTTGTATCTGATGCGTATTGTTGAAAGAAGGTAGAGAGTATGATGCGGAACGATGTATACTGGAAAGTGGTGCGTGGTTGGTGTGGAAGAAGTAGGAAAAATCTGAGATGGCGCCGGCGAGAAGTGGACGACAGTAGTGAAGCAATTGTTGTTGATATTCACCGTGAGAGACGCCCGCACGGCGCTGACTGGCTACCTCGCTGCCGGTATCACGGGCCCTGACTCGCCGGACCAATTAGAAGGCGACGATATGGGTGCCGGTCGTCATGGCTATCAACCAAGAGTGTTCCGTCACTTTCTTGATACCTTGCTGGGAGGAGCAACACCTCACAGAACCTTTTGCTGTTGCTCACATGCTCTGTACCATCTGTATACTCGCTGTGCATCTGTGACGTAGGAACTTGCTTGTCATTGATGAGACAAGAAGCTCTGTATAAACGTGCAAGGTGATACTTGGGACAGTATGTGTTCATGTCCTGCTCTGACAAGGCCACAAGACCCGAGAGCAGTACTTATAGAGCACTGTAGCAGTGGTTCTCGTCACTATACCTGTGAGGTACAGATACCATGTACTTTCACCGAGGCAGAGAGGTGAGACCATGATCGTGTATGGTCCGTGCATATCCAGCGCTGTGATATTGCTCTGTGGTGACATATTGAAATCATGGGGGGGAGCCAGAAGCTGTTTCTCAGACAAACGCAGAATGTCAAGAGAAGGCGCAAGACAGCAAGGAAAGAGACAAAAGCAAAGAGAATCATGAAAGTCCTGGTGTCAGTACATATTCAGGCATGATGAAGGAAAGGGCCCATGGGGTCTTGATCGTAAAAGAGATTGCATTTCTTTTTTCTGAAGCTCATAAAAGTAGAGGAAGCAACAACCTTGGATATGCACTGGTTGAGGGGTTCCTTGATAAGATTTTCCTTTTGGCGACAGTCGCCAGGTTTGCTGCGACGACAAAGAGAGTCTTTGTCCATTGGTATAGCCTTTGGTGATATCCTGCTCGCGCGATTGATGGTGTGAATGGCTGTTTAGCCTTCTGCTTGTTCCAGGACAGGTTTGGAATCCGAGTCGAGGTCGCTTCCAAACAATGGTTGTTCTTAGTCCGGGCCTTGAGGGTTGGTTGATCAGAAGCCTCTGCCACCACGTCCTCTTCCACGGCCGCCACCGCCGCCGCGACCACCGCCCATGCCGCGTCCTCTGCCGCCACCTCTTGCTCCACGGCTACCTCTGTCTGCAGCTTCCTTGCGGGCCTTGTTCTTGGGCTTGGGGGCGTCGTCGATCAAAAGAGTATCCAGAGGTAGCGAGTCGGGGAGGATGTAGTAGCGGATGGTTGCACCGCGAATGTTCATGGTGTCCAGACTGATGGTATCGCGGCCTTTGGGGGTCATCTTGACTGTTCGCAGGGCTGTGTTCATTTGCGGCGAGACTGATGCGATGGTTCCGTGGACAATTGTGCCTGTGATGGTAAGTCAGTGGCAAGTTTGAGCATGCTCGAATGGATGAGCACACACCGTTCTTCATCTCAATAGTGACCGTCTCATTCTGGCACTTCATCAAAAACCTGGAGCGGTGTTAGCTGTGTTGCGACATGATCGGGATGCGCATTGACGAGCGATGGCGGAAGGAAATCGTACCTGACGAGCTTCATGTTGGGCGCAGTGATTCAGTAAAGAAATGCGCGGTTGTTGTGGGAGGGTTGTAGACGAGATGTGATGGTAGTTCTTGATGCTCGATGCCTGCTGCCAGTCGCGTTCGCAGTCGTTCTCAACTCGGCAACTTGCGCTGTGACGCTCCCGTCCTGCCTCTGCCAGACCTGCCCATCGCGCTTCTTGGCACCGTCTTCGCCGGCAATCACGTGCAACCTTGATAAATGCTCGCCCATCATCTTTTTCTAATGTCTTTATTATGAATACATGGTCATAGAGAATGGAGAAAGAGTAGGGTGGCAATGCTACCATGTCTCAGCTGGTGCTGTAATATGAGAATATGCTATCTAAGCGTGTAAACAAGAGGCGCCGACGTGCATACTGACAGGACTTGTCAAACCGAGACTGAGAAACTTTGACAAAGAAGACAGCAAGGTGTTGAAGACCCTGTTAATGTGATTGCTCTCGGGTTGGGTATATTCAGAAATGCGTCAGAACCGAAAACTCCATTCAATCCAAAACCATGCCAAAATGCGAATGCTAATCAAATCATTCCTCATCGACCTTGATCCACTCGCTGTCGGTGCCAAAGTCATTGGACGAAGCACTCAGATCGCTGGGAGCCTTGCGGTGTCTGCTCTCGCCTTCTGAGGGCTGCAAGCCAGTCGTACTGGCTGAAGTCGTCGAGGCCGTGCCGCTCTTGAAGTCGTTGAGAATCTTTGATCTGATTTGTTCGTCTTCTTGGGTAGGATTGAAGTCAAGTTCGGCATGAGAGACGTTGACCTTGACACCAGCAGCTGTCTGGACTTCGGTATCGGTGGTTTCGTCGTCGGCCGTGTCTCCGGGCTGGTTTGTCGACCTGGACTTTCTGATACGCTCGGCCTCGGCCTCCTTTTGCTGAGCCTGCTGCAACTCGTAGGCAAACCAGTTGATAGACCACCAAAGACCGGCACACAGAACACTGAGAATGAGGAAGTGGATGCTGTAGGTAGCGGCGAGGAGACCGGCGAGGGTGAGCTGAAGAGCACCGAAGGTGACGTTGGTGGCCAGCAGGAGGGCAGGGGTGGGGCCGGGGGTGAAGACGGCCTCCCAGAGGTTGACTATGAAGTCGGCCATGCTGCTGAGGACGAGTATGCGAGAGTCGTAGGGAGGATAGCGGGGTTGGTCGGTGTGAATACGAGGTTTGGGATGAGGCGGATTTCTTTGGCGACGGAGCGGACAGTCAGACGCAGGTAGAGATGTGCGGTTGGAGGACAGCCAGAGTGCCTGCTGGATAGTCCAGGTGAGCAGTTGGCGAAGAGTCTTGTTGCAAGGGCAGAAGGGTGAACAATCAAATCATCAATCATGCACCCCCATGTTTCGCGGACATGGCCGGTGCGCGTGACTTCATCGCCCCGACACCGACAAGATCATCCCAGCCTCCTCTACTCTAGTCTCTACCACAAACGCTGCATCATTGAAAGTCGTTTCAGCCCGACGCTGCTCCGTCTGTCCGCCAGTTGAAACGTGGGAGAGCTGACCTGTTTGTCTTGTGGCTTTTGGATCATTCCCACATCTTCCACGCCAACACGCCTATCCACTTGACCGCCTTTCGGCCTGGGGAAGTTTTCAACACAACATTCCAATCATGGCCCAGCCGGCTATCAAGACCTTTCTAGACTCAAAGGGTCTTTCTGCTACACAAGCATGGATTGACTCTTTTGTCAATTCTACTCGTCAAGGCACTCCCATACCTGCCCTGCAAAAGACGGCTCTATTCCGCATAATGGCTTCAGATCTCACATCATCCATCAAGGCCACTCCAACCAACACTTTCCCGCCGAATGCTCTCAATCCTACTGTCAAAGAACTTCGCGTACCGGATACTATCCCTGTACAAGTCCTTGACATCGAAGACATAGGTCGCAGCGCATGGAGCCAAGTCGAAGCTATTGAGGCTCAAGAACGCGGTGAGACCACAAAAGGCAGGGAAGTCATCCGTGTCGTGCCTGGCGAGGAAGCCGATCCTACCAGAGATGGCACTGCTCCCATCATCAAAAGTAACGGTCCTCACAAACTGCTTTTACAGGACGCAAAGGGCACAAAGATCTACGGCTTCGAGATCACTGATGTCGATGGTGTCGACCTGAACCTAGGCATTGGCGCAAAACTCATCTTGAAGAACGTGACCATTGCCAGAGGTGTGGTTTTGCTTGATCCTAACAGTACTCAGCTTCTCGGCGGCAAGATCGACGTATGGGATAAAGCTTGGAGGGCGGCCAGAAAGGACTCTTTGAAGGCAAAGGTTGGTACAAGAGAAGAAGACGAACTCTGAGATCGCCACCACTTTCCAAGTCAAGCTTTTCGTCAACATGGCGCATGAACCCATGGCAGAAGGACTGGAACCAGTATGGGTTATGTCTGGATTATACACTACATATGCCCATCTGCTTATCTCCTCAATCAAAACATCGAGGACACCCAAGGCTTCCACCACTTCTCAACACCCTCTGGATAATTCCAACCAGTCCAGTTGTAATTTCCCAACGCCCAAGTGTCACCGACACCCTGGGCGCCACTCCTAATTCTATAACTACCCGCCAAACTCCACATGGCCCACGAAACATTGTTCTGCAGCGTAAAGTCCTTGAGACAGTTCATCAATGTATCGTTGAACAACGTTACATCCTGCGCAGCTCCAAATTCTGAGATGATAACTGGAGTATTGCGAGCAGCGGTCGGGCAGTTCTTGGTAATGTTGCAGGCAGGGGGTGGTGGCATGCCTATTGCGTTGAATCCAGCATTGTAGAGCTCAGCGAAGACGATGGGACAGGAGCCGGTATCCAGGTCTTCAGACATACTGTACAGATGCAATTCGTAAACCACCTTGTTGGCCCAAGGGTGAGAAGCCAGATCAAAGACAATAGGATCTCTGCGAAGGCCATCTCGAATAGCATCGCACTTATAGCAAGGCGCCGTATTCAAGTTCTTTCCCTGGATCAACGCAGAAAGATCTTGATCATACTGCATCCCCGACCACGTAACCAACAACTCGGGATTAGCCTCATGGATCGCATCAGTAGCAGCCGTATAATTGCCCACCAACGTCACCCAATTATAGCCCAACGTCTCGGTCGGAGCGGTTTCATTAATCGCTCTTCGCAGCTCATTGCGCAAAGACATGGATACCACATTGTTGTGTGCAGAGGCCCATTGGGCTACATACTGTAACCCGCGCTTCCAGTTTGCGACTGGGAAATTGTAGTCGTCGAACCAGGCATTGCCGTCTGTGTTGTTGCAGCACCACTGCGCTTTACCGACGTGCACGTCTGGGTGGATGTAGATGTTTTTCGAGAGGGCGACTTGAGCGATGTGGTCCCAGATTTGGAAACGGGTGGTGTCTTTGTTGAAGGTTGGGTTTTTGGCGATGATTTCGTTTGTTACTTTTGTGCTGTTTTAGTATGTCAGTCTTAATCTACTCCTTCATTCATAGTTGGGGATTTTTCTTACCCGTTCTCATAGCCAAGAGCGTTGATCATGGTGATCTCGAGACCAACATCTGAGCCGTTGCGTTCGTAGATCTGATCTACCATCTCAATGGCATAAGTCAAGCGGATAAAGTTGAATCCCACACTCTGCACTTGACTCAAGATATCCTCGATAGAAGACCACTCCAGACCTTCAGGGACCATGCTTTCTCCAGAGCCAGGCCAGTTGATACCAGCAAATGTGACTGCTTCGCCTTTGGTGTTGACAATATCTCTTCCTTGAGTGCTGAAGGGGCCATAAGGCCATGATGATGAGTTTCCTGTTTCTTGACGTCCATAGACGAGCGATGGGATGCCATCTCTTTCAGGTAGCAATGCGCCGGATGCCTCTGCACAGAAGGCAGAGATACCAATGACCGCAGAAAGCAGTTGGGTAGAAAGAAACATGACTTTTGTGCTGATGAAGCTTCTCTCTTTCGGCATCACCAGGGGATCCACAGCATACTTATACCATCGAGCAATATTCGCCTGATCTACTTACATCTACCATGTGTTTTCCATGCGATCACCAACCCCGTCGGTCAAATTCACTGCAATAATTCTATACCCCTCTTTGTATATTAGCCGAATGCGATGATCTGCATCCTTCAATTGCTTGGCTGTGCTGTATGATGTTGCAGCAGGAACGCAGCAAGGTTTGGAAAAGTTAGTGGCTGAGCTGTTGGGTGCATGTTGTCATGGTTTTGTTCAAGCAAGGTTTGATCTCGGCACAAGATGACCCGCCGGATTATGGATCTTCATGTGGGGTGCAGGATGGGTTTCTTTCTCGGATGTGGAGTGAAGTCTTACAAATTCGCGAATCGTGATCTGGGATGATGATGAAGATATAACTGGAAGTGTATGAGACATGAGGAAGTACCAGGAGACGATATACCATGATAAATGCTCAGTCATGTTCTTATAGAGGTCTGTTCCAAATCCTTAATTCAGACCAATGTACAATTTGAGCGTACCCGGATCAAGGTGGCAACCCGCGATATATTGCACGTCAACAAGACATAGGAGGAGAGTAGGCCCAATACCTGTACTACGTTAATGTCAAGGTAAGGCACTTCTACATAAGATGGCCCTGGCCCATAGAGTGGAAATCATGACAGGGTGTCACTCCTCGCAACTTGACTTGTTCATTATCAGAGGAACTTGTACAGCGATATCGAACAGATGGCAGAACGCGGATATATAATAAGGCTGTACATATAGAATATGAGAGGACGGACGAGGCACCATATATCTCTAAACAGCAATTCTCTGTCCCATACTGCTCAGAGGCAATTCATCTATCACCAGACCATCAAGACCTTGACCCGAAACTTGTGGCGTCCTGGCCAGTCTATCTGCCATACGGTCAGGTACGAGGTCAGGAGTCACTGCTCTCATCTCAGGCGTCCTTGGAAGTCTGTCTGACATGCGGTCTGGTACCAGCTCAGGTGTGATAGGTCGCTGTACTGGCGTGTTCACAGATAGCTTGGCATTGACTGGAGATGGTGAAGGTGGTAGTCTGTCGGCCATCCTGTCAAGCACCGGCTCGGGCGTTACTGGTCGTTGCGCACTGGCTTCTTTATTGTGTACGGACAGAGTCTTAGTTGTACTGCCAAAAGATGTGGGAGATGTTGGTGTTGAGCTTGAAGTAATCACGAATGGAGACGATGATTTTGGCGACCGAGGGCTGTCGAGTTTCTCGATAATGGAGTCGCGCTTCGAAGTGGTGATGCTGATGTCAGGCAGGGTTTGTGTGAAGCCTTGTGTTGAGGCGACTTGTTCGATAGACTTGAAGTACTGTTTACTCCTATTAGTATGGTATTGTTCCAGAGGAAGATCCCACTTACCTTGACGGTCTTGACCTGCAGCTCCAGTGTGGCATCGTCATCAGCGACAATCATGGCATGAGGATGCATCTGTAGACTCGACAACGTCCACATGTGGTTGACACCACCCTCGATGCACTT
Source organism: Aureobasidium sp. EXF-12298 (assembly GCA_024195555.1). Classification (NCBI taxonomy): domain Eukaryota; kingdom Fungi; phylum Ascomycota; class Dothideomycetes; order Dothideales; family Saccotheciaceae; genus Aureobasidium; species Aureobasidium sp. EXF-12298. The sequence goes on along the minus strand of SWBJ01000193.1, from coordinate 75,611 downwards.
CTGGAGTGCAAGAGCCTTGTGTGAGCCAGTGATGATGATGATGACCTCTCTAGCATCCAAGACTGTCTGAACACCCACAGTCAGTGCCATACGAGGCACCTTTGCGACATCACCGCCGAAGAATCTCGAGTTTGCAACGATCGTATCATAGGCAAGCGTCTTGACTCTGGTACGTGAGGCAAGACTGGATCCGGGCTCGTTGAAAGCGATATGGCCATCAGGGCCAATACCACCCAAGAAGAGCTCGATGCCACCTGCGCGCTTGATCTTCTCTTCATAGGCAATGCATTCTGCCTCAAGGTCGGGAGCATTACCGTTCAGAATGTTGATGTTCGACGGCAAGATGTCGATATGTGAAAAGAAGTGTCGGTACATGAAGCTGTGGTATGACTCTGGGTGCTCGCGAGGGAGGCCAACATATTCGTCCTATAGAAGAAGTCGTTAGCCTCTGCTTGATGTGTTGAGAGATGAAAAACATGTTACAACTCACCATGTTGAAAGTCACTACATCGCGGAAGGATATATCGCCATTCTTGTGATGTCTGACCAGGTTCTTGTATACGCCTTCAGGAGAGCTGCCTGTAGGAAGACCAAGCACGAACGGTTTGCTCGGGGTTGGGCCAAAAGCCTTGATGCGATCTGGTAGGATTAGAAGGTGTGCGGTTGGCTTGCATGATGTACCACGAACCAATAATATAGCTTGCGATGAACGCGGAAGCCCTATCCTTGTCGTCACGAATTATAAGACGCATATTGTGTGTTGTGTATGGAAATTGATATGTTTTTGACAGGGATATCTCTAAGGAGCGGACTGAGACGATAGGAACACCACGGCGGACAAGAGATTATATTGAATGGAAGAGAGAAGCAACCCACCTGAGGAAACCTACCTACATCATCGAAAGGATGTTCTCCACAAGAACACATGTCAAGCTGGTTCGTCTTCGCTGACCGGTGGACTGTCACGGTTGCATCCTCAGGTCGGAGGAAGATCAGAGGGAGCGACCTTCGTGAGAATGCTACACAAAGGGAGGATGTGGTCAACTGTCGCAACGAGATAAGGTTCTGGAAGCTCCAAGTAATCGAAGACTTCCGTTCTGACAGGGCTGTATCACGATGGCTCCTCGTGGTGCCAACGTGCCTATCAGTGTGTTACATGGAAATGGGCGCCGGCAAACAAAGCTGTGGTTGCAGTGTTGCATCGCGAGTCAAAGTCGGTAGATAACGGCGGGGCGTCGGCGCAAGGACGTCGAAGGCCGGGGCTAAAAATATGGAGAGTGCGATAAGCTGCGATTCGCTAGTCTGCGTGGGAAAGTCAACCTTGCGGAGACTGGCAAGGCCGGGGCACGCGACGGTCCAATGCATGGGTGTTATCTGCAGGCAGTGCTGACACGAGACCACTTCGCACTTCTCCTTACCTATCTCAATTCACGCTCCTACTGGAGCCAGCCTTGCAGTGGTTACACGCACTTGGAATAAAGTACCACATCCTCCCACCGCTGTTTCCAATCCGTCCAGTCGCGTGTGTATCATTCGCTCGAGCTTCTCCTTAGGTCGCTCCTCACAGACCTAAAAATCCCAGCCCTTGCCGCCCCCGCATTTGACTGTCTTTTATTATACCACCTTGAGTCTCACACGACACTGGACCTTTTTTTCTACTTGTTCCCTGCTATCGCCAAGACTTCCCACCCCAACCTGAGTCGACATGGCTCAGTCCACCGAGAAGAACTTACATGAGGTCGAGTCGGCCAGTGGGTCTGTCGACAATGGCACCACAGACGTTGCCATGCCTGTGGGCCGAAAATACAAACCCGTCAAGATTGGTCCTGTAACGATACCTCACTACGCCAGTCCTGCTACACAACTCGTGATCGTTGCCTTTGTCTGTTTCCTGTGCCCTGGCATGTTCAATGCTTTGTCGGGTATGGGTGGAGGTGGTCAAGTCTCTGCTAAAGCAGCTGACGAGGCCAACATTGCTCTCTATGCCTGCTTTTCGGTAGTCGGTAAGTCGACCGTATTCAAGTCTTGACGGGTCATGTCTAACAAGAAATAAAGGATTCTTTGCCGGCAGTATTGTCAACTTCATCGGCATCAGATGGAGTCTGTCCTTTGGTGGTCTGGGCTACTGCATTTACGTGGCTTCGTTCCTTAGCTACACCCACACCCAGAACACAGGCTTCAACATCTTTGCAGGCGCTCTGCTTGGTTGCTGTGCTGGTATGCTTTGGTCAGCCCAGGGTGCTATCATGATGTCTTATCCGAGTGAGAACTCAAAGGGACGATACATCTCCTGGTTCTGGATGATCTTCAACCTTGGTGCGGTCATAGGAAGTCTGATTCCTCTTGGTGAGAACATCAACTCCACCAGTAGTGGTACTGTCTCCGATGGAACCTACATTGGCTTCATTGTCCTGACGGCTTGTGGTGCCGGGCTGGCCTGGTTCCTGGTGGATGCAAGATCGGTCGTCCGTAATGATGGTTCTCGTATCATCCTCATGAAGAACCCCACCTGGAAGTCTGAGTTGTTGGGACTCTGGGAGACTATCAGGAGCGACCCATACATCATCTGCCTCTTCCCGATGTTCTTCGCCTCCAACTGGTTCTACACCTACCAATTCAATGGTGTCAACCTTGCATACTTCAACACAAGAACTCGGGCTTTGAACAACACCCTTTACTGGACTGCTCAAATCGTCGGTGCATTCGTCTTTGGATTCTGTCTGGACTACTCCAAGATCCGCCGAACTGTCAGAGCAAAGATCGCCTGGGTTTCCATCCTGGTCTTGACACTTGTTGTCTTCGGCGGTGGGTATGCATTCCAGACTGGCTACACTCGTGAGTCCGTCGCAAAGGGTTCAGACTTCGTCTCCAAGGATTGGAGCGATTCTGGCTATGTTGGCCCGATGTTCCTGTACATCTTCTACGGCTTCTATGATGCCGCATGGCAGACATGTGTGTACTGGTTCATGGGCTCGTTGACCAACAACGGTCGTAAGCTCACCAACTTCGCTGGCTTCTACAAGGGAATCCAGTCGGCTGGAGCTGCCATCATCTGGCGTCTTGACTCACAGAGTCTACCATACATGAGCGAGTTCGCCTCGAGTTGGGCACTTCTGCTAGGCGCTCTGGTTTGTGCTCTGCCGGTCTTGCTCATTAGAGTCACGGACCATGTCAGTGTCGAGGAGGATGTGAAATTCTCGGATGAGACGGTCGAAGAGATTATTGGCGCAAAGGATGGGAAAGCAGTTGTTCACGACTCCGAGAAGGTCTGAAATTGCAAGTCAGTTCCAGGCTGATGCGGCTGATCCTGCTTCTCGGTATGGTCGGACTGGTTCACCAAACCGGTCCAATGTTAGTTCCCTCGTATAGCGTACCTACCTACTACTTTGTAATGATGCAAGCAATTTCATGAGTATCCAATCGATACAGGCTAGAGATTCAGTGTAACATAAAATGCTTGGCAAAGTGATTGATTTGATGTCATGCGGTGTTCAAAAAACCAACATGGGGACAGCAGGAATGTCCTGATAGCACATGCGGTCACATCGATATGACAGCTTTGAGGTAGTCTCGGGACGTGGACAAGGTGGAAGAAGGCGCGGCGCTGTATGAGTAGAGCGTGTAAAAAGCATGAGTGGACGAGCGATCACGGGCCTCAAGTTGGTGCTTCGTGCCGATCGCGGATTGCCGATGTAACATCATCGAAGAAGTGTTGTTGATGACCAGCGCAGAGGCCTAGGGCAGGCTGAAGATTGCAACAGTCTGGAATGGTGTCGTGGCTAGGGGTATGACCAAGCCTTATCCGGATATACAGAGCGAGCGGCTATTGTCGGTGGTCGTGTGTTGAGCAATCGTTGTAGGAGAGTCGGATCTTGATGGGACGGTGAAGCGTCAGGAAATCCCCCCCGCCGCCGCGTTGATCCACTTGGAGTGATTTGCTGCAACCAAAGCATCCTGTTACGACTGCAACTTTGACTGACCATGCCCCATGCCGTGCTGGACGCGAGCCATCACGTCTGGCAGCATCCGTATTGCTTCCATTTCTGCTAATCCCTGCGCTTCCCGAAACATCTGCTGTGGGCCGCTCTTGTCCTTACAGCTGTGATACATAACTAAATAGTCCATCTAAGCAAGTGACTGGTCAACAGGTCAATACGCATCCATCCATCGACCAAGCATTTATCACTACAGCCGGACCACTTCCACAAGCCGCCATCGTCGCCATCTACTACACGTCGAAGCCCTACAGAAGCGTCACGCACCTATCTGACTGCCATGCTAGCCTCGTTGATCCAGCCTCTACAACTGCCGTCGCCAAACAAAGATGCCTTTGGCATAGAAACACAGAGCTCGCGCACAAGGAGCATGGACAAACTCTTACATGACGTAGAGAGTCTTTTCGAGACACCTCTGCGCCCACGGAGCCTGCATGCCATGTCAGAACAACTCCAGGCCGAGTTTCGCACAAAACTACAATCCTCAAACATATGCATGTTGCCGTCCTTTCACTACGCCTTGCCCACTGGCCATGAATCTGGCGACTTTGTTGCCCTGGACGTCGGCGGCTCGACCTTCCGCATCGCAATCGTTCATCTTAGCGGGAAGGAGTCGGCCGGAGATGTAATGGATATCAAGAGGATGAAGAGCTTCGTCATAGACCAGTCCATACGGGACTTGAAAGGGAAGGCCTTCTTCGACTGGATGGCCGCCAGGATAGAGGAAGTCCTCGGCTCGGACAAAAGTGCTGCCGTTCCACTGTCCATGGCAATGTCATGGTCATTTCCCATCGAGCAAACCTCTACATGCAGTGGCTCTATCCTGACTATGGGTAAGGGATTCCGTGCTACTCACGGTGTTGAGGGGCAGGATTTGTATGACCTCCTCATGGATTCTTGCAAGCAACGGAATCTTCAAGTTCAACTTCAAGCAATCATCAACGATTCCTCAGCAACACTGCTCTCACAGGCCTATCGAGACCCTTCGACTCGACTTTCGCTCATCCTGGGCACTGGTATGAACTCGGCCATATATCTACCGGTTTCTGCACTATCACGAGAAAAGTATGGAAGTCGCTCAGAGAAATGGCACGCGTCTGCTAAAGACGTGCTTGTCAACACTGAGCTAAGTATGTTTGGCAAGGACGTGCTTCCAACCTCGAGATGGGATCAATATCTCAACGCTACACACCACATGCCAGATTTCCAACCTCTTGAATACAGAGTTAGTGGAAGATATCTTGGCGAACTGGTGCGCCTTATCCTTATTGAGGCTATTGAGACTGCTGATCTGTTCAGCGGTATGATGCCGGCCAAACTTCAGGAGCCGTACTCGCTGGACACCGGAACGATCGCTGTGTTTGAAAGTGATTCATCTTCCGCTCTGTGCAGGGCTGCAAACGCTTTCACATCTGCGCATCCTCTGCCCGCTGGCCGCATGCCTTCATCAAGAGACCTCTACTTCGTCAAACAAGTCAGCCGGCTTGTATCAGGGCGTGCAGCTGCACTAGTGGCTACGGCCGTTCACGCACTCTGGTCGCTTCAACACGGCCTTGTAGCCTCGCCGAATACTGTTGACACACAGCTTGCGCAGCAGCATCGAACGCACGCAACAGTAGCTTGCAATGGTACAGTGATGGAGAAGTATCCAGGTTTCCGCTCGAGGTGCCAGAACCACCTTGATGAGCTGGTCGTGATCAGCGGCCACAGTCGAGGTACCGTCTCTATTGAGATGGCCCCGGAGAGTTCGGTGTTCGGCGCAGCTGTTGCAGCCGCTTCTGAGTCCGAAGTCTAGTACGCTGGATGCTCGAAAGACCATGTCGCATTTGAGCGAACTGCATTTGATATTTTCTGGCGGCGTTACGGGATATATGGAGCATTTGTTGCATGTTGCATGCAGGTAGAAGGTTTCACATTTAGCCGAGTGGTACACTTGAGATTAGCGACGATTCAATCACAGAATCCAACAGTATTAATATGGTCAGTAGAAGAAATCTGTCGGCACATAGTGCCAGTAGGGTCAAGCAGGACGAGTTGTTCGACCAACATGATATTAAAGTCTTATTAAGTATGCTTGTCGTCCAACGATCTGAGCCGCGAATGTAAGGGATAAGCCCAGCACTCGGTCAAAGATTAATGCAGGCGTTTCGACACATCTCGCGAGACACTCTGGTAGCACTGAGAGGTCGATACCATGGGCTCTCATTAAGCCGAGGGCGATAAGATAAGCCACTCGGTCGGCAGCGTTTGATTCGGGCAGTTCGGGACGGCCGGTTTGGGAGGGGAAGGGTCTCCTCCGGTCTCCGCAGAGTCCGCACATGGTGGTAGCATCCGCTCTCCCCTCTACCAATGCTTCCATAGTACGCTATGGCAAGAGTGTTGCAACTTTCCAAGGTCTCAAGAGACTTTTGCCATATATCGGAAAGGTCGAGTGACACACACTGAAACTGGGCCAGGTCGGTGAGCAGAAGCAGGCACTGCAGACCGTCCGACGTATCACACGCGACGAGCAAACCGCGACTTCCTGAATCGACTTGTTCTGTTACTCGTCGACCTTGCCATAACTGGACTTGTTAGTTGTCGCGACGCTTGAAAAGGTCTCCTCGGCCCTCACGTAACCTTTGGTCTATATACCCTCTCCATACAACATAGTCGAATGCTTCGACAGTCACATCGCAGTCGCGAAGACATTACACCCAAACGCAATCATGGAGGGTTTCGACCCGATATCCATGACCTATATGGCCACCAATTTTGAGTCCGTCGACAATGCCGCTTCAGGTTCCAACATGTACAACAACATGATGATGATGCCGAGTGACTTTATGGAACAATACTCGACCTACGACTCGCAGACCGTCTACCCAGGGTACTTGCAATCGAAATACGACTCTGTACTGCACCAGTCTTGCTGACCGCTGTCATTACAGAGATGAATACTATCAGCTGCCGCCTCCACAGACAACGCCTTCCCTCAAGCGATTCTCCAGCACTTTCGACGATGCCTTCTCCGATGCCGTTGGAGCCTTTGAGACGATTGCCGAGACAGGGACCCAAGATGCTCACGATACACAAGACGCGAAAGAAATAGCGATAGAACAAGGCCACACATATCTGAAGTTCACTCCGCCCGAGTACGACTACGCTCTGCTCGACTACAACTTCCGTCAGGTGTCCGTAAGCTTAACCGCCGACTTACTGGGACTCTTCTTCACCGAAAAGTCGGCCTGGGTGAAGCCAGCTGAGAACACTGAGTTGATGTGCTACCGCCGCAACATCTTCCAGGTCTCGGGTAGTGTCGTGGTTCCGCGAGCCCTGCGCAATATTGTCACCGAGCAGACGGAACAAATCCCAATCGTCTCTCAAGAGCTGATCATCTCAGCAACAGAGTCTGCCGAAGGAACTCCTACCAAGATCATCTGTGTTCCTTGGAAGACTCCACCCAATGGAAACTCTACTACGGAGGAAAGATCCGAGAAGGAACCGCCGGCAATAACATTGGATCCTACCACTGCTCAGGAGGGAGATTCCAACTTCGCAACCTTTCCGTTCCATTGGAAGCGCTTGCAGTTCCGGAGCGCTACGGCCAACAACGGAAGGAGGAAAGAGCTACAACAACATTTCATCGTTCATCTCAAGGTCGTAGCCACACTCGCAACAGGTGGTAAAGTCACCATTTGCCATACCAAATCAAATCCTATTGTTGTCAGAGGTCGAAGCCCCAGGAACTTTCAATCGCGAAAGGACATTCTGCTCACTGGAAATGGAACGCATACGAAAAAGCCTACTACAGCAGCTCCAAGACCGCGTCTGGCTTCCCAGGCAGATCCTGGTCATGCTCGCAAGCTTTCACGGAATAGTGCGACCACGGTCCCCAGAAATGAGACCCCTGCTGTCGCCAGTTTCGACAATACAAACTTTCAAGCACCCCCGCTGTTCAACAACGCATTCCAGCAAACTGCTAGAACTGCGATACCTCCTACAGCGCGGCTCTCTGACCCTAAGGATTACGCTGTCTCGTCTCCTGATCTATTACGGCAGGCATCAAACATGCCCGCACCAGCTCAAGGGCCGCAAAAGCTATCTCTTACCGACGAGGAAGAGCCCAAACAGACTTCCATGAGCCCTCCCAAGAACGGTAACACAGGCAAGCGTATAGCTGCAGGTCGAGCCGCGAGTACACCTTCTGCCCTCGCCTTGCAGGTGGGCAGCAGTCCAGATGAGAGTGCAGACTTATTGTACGAGTACTTTCCTCTTAGTCTGGATGACTGGCAACCCCCCGTCGACGCTGTATATCGCCCGCACGTTGTGCATCACATCAATCCCCTGCCGGAAAACAAGGCTCGAGATCGCTTGAGTCGTCTCAAGAACAAACGCTACTTTAGTGAGGACGTCGGATGAGATAGCGTCCTTTGGTTAATGTTTGCCAACCTGATGTTGCGTTCGCCTGCCGCTTGCCAATCTGCCACGACAACAGGCAAAATGATCCGGTGAACCACAGCAAGGTGTTTGGTCTTTCTTATGCGCGCAGCTGAGGCAGCACCACCAAGCATGATCAATGCTGCCAGGAAAGATGGGGACACTAGCCGACAGCAGAAGGTTACTCGATCACCTCTCCGAGGTCTCCAAGACACTTCACAATCGAGGTTGCCAGATCGAGAACGACGTTGCATGTCGGGGTCGTGTGTAGGCTGCCAGAATTTTGGCAATCCTGCGAGCAGCAGGTTTCACACCCTCGACCACTGCGACCATTCGAGCCCTCCGGGCTCGAATCAGATGTACAAGGTTAGCTTTGCGGCAGTTCGTGAGGCGTTGTTTTGGAAATGATTGCCTATTGTGAACCGCCCAGAGAAGTCACGAGAACGGAAACGAGAACCCGAGTAGGAAGGAGCATCGGTATTATAGTAATAAAGACTGTTCTCATACTTATACTTGACATCTGTATTGGATGCTCAAACGAATGACTCGAAAACAATACCGTATCCTCCTCCTCTTTCACTCTCACTTAGCCCTAGTAATGGTAGCCGCATCACAAGAAACTTCGTCAAACGTATGCACTGTAGAAAAGCCCATAGTCGACAATCCGTCGGAATTGCCATCTACATCCATGTAGTCCAGCACACAAGATGCACAACCCTGTTTCTTCACTTGCTTGACACCCAGCAAAATTAGACTCTGAAGGATAGTAGCGTATTCGCCTGCTGAGGGTGAGACAACAGGAGAGCTTATACCACCGCTGACTTGCACTTCAGACTCCGAGGACGCTTCGTCTTTGAGTGCAGGGATGAATTCGGCGAGCGAGGAAGTGGCGTTGTAGAGCACCACTGTGCCGACTATGCTGCCGTCTTCGGGGCGGATAGCGCGTACGATGCCGCAAGAGACAGGGTCTGCAAGGGCGAGTTTGTAGACTTCGGCCAATCCTTGTCGGCTGTTCGTTTTGATATGATCGAGTATTGCACGCGAGTGTTCCCATCCTCTTACGAGATCAAATTCCGCACCGGCACCTTGGAGTGATTGCGCCATTCCTTCTGGTGGTGACCAGGATTGGAGGTTACGCATCATCATACTGCAGACGGGGCGGGAGAGCGCGGTGTTCCAGCCTACGTTTGCGAACCAGGAGCGAAGTCGTTTGCGCTCGGTGCTGTGGTCGGAGGGGATCCCGAGGTATATACTAGGCAATCTGGAGCCTAATTGGAAGCGCTTGATGCCTTCTCTCTGCAATAGAGTACGAATAGCGCGATCGTGTAGACTTTGTCCGATGGAGAGTTTGCGTCTACCCGGGTCGACGAAGAGGGCGCCGATTGCACCTGTACCGGTGGACTTGAAGAAGTAGGTTGAGCAGAACCCGTAGAGAGCTGAAGTACTACTGTTGCGAACGACAAAATGCGTTTCCAGGACGTTCTGTTGACGGAGGAGGAATGTGTTCGAAGTTGCTCCACTGAGCTCTGATCGTTGATTTGGTGCTGTCCATTCTATGATCTCTTTGATCAGATTGTCCAGGGCGAGTGCATCTCGTTCTTCGTTAAAGGTCTCGACTAGCCAGTGCGTCTTTGACTGCGTAAGCTTTGCGCTACGGCTGATCGTGCCTGGGAGAGATCCAGTTGGTGTGACATCTCCATGTAATACCTTGACTAGTGACACCATCGCGGTCTCTGTAAAGTCGTAGGTACAGACATATGTTCCAATGGACGTGTCCGTCGAGAAGTCATATGGCGAACTGACTGCCACAACGATCAAAGGCTTGATCTTCTTCTCACCACCAGTTGTTTGTTGCATACTGCAAATCATAGAAACGTGTTTGGTGAACCCGTTCTGGTACATGTTCCTATTGGCATCTGCTGTGACAACAACAACCGCACTGGCTCTATTAATCAGGCTCTCATGTTGAGGTCGAACACCATTCGCTGTGTAGCTAGTGTGGAGTACTCGGCCAGTGCGTTGACGAGCGAGCGATCTGCCGAGTTCTCGAAATACTCTCTCCCCACTCAGACCCGGATTACCTCGCTCCCATTGGGGTTCCGGCGAGTCGATAGAGGTGTGTGATGATAGTGCGCGCGAAGCTGCAGATGCAGCAAGCGGTTTCACCAGCGGCGTCAGGAGAAGCAACTCTTCCTCTGGCTCGATGATATTTGTTAGAGGCAGGAACCCGTTCTGATCCCTCACGACAGTGATACTTGAGTTGTATGCTTTGGTGGAGAGATTCGTATGCGACGGTTGGAGTCTCGACAGGAGATTTATGCCTGGTGGGTTCAAAGCCTTCTCCCAGGAGGTACACCTTGACTTCATCGCCAGAACTCTGTTGAGTGAACGACGAACTCTATCAGTGGTGATCTGGGAGTTTTCTAAGCCGAGCTTGAAGCCACTGATAGCCTCAAGCTGATGCTGGTATGATCTGCACAGCAATAGGATATCACAGCCAGCGTTGGCAGCCATGACCGTGCCACCGTTGACTCCAATATTCTGACAAAGCGAGTCCATCTCAAGGCATTCGCTAACAACGACGCCGTCGAAGCCAAGCTCTTTCCTCAACAATCCATCAACAACTCGATCCGAGAGACAGGCGTGCATAACGTTCAGTCCGGCTGATGACATCGCACAACCTCCAACCATGATAGAGTCAAGACCTTGTTTGATGGCGTCACGAAAAGGTATCAGAGCGCTCAAACTGAGCTGTTCCAAGGACTCCGTAATCGTCGGCACATCTAGAGAAGATCCTAAGAACTCGAGATTGCCATACGACGGAAAATGCTTGCCCATCGTACAGATACCAGCTTCCTGGTAGCCTTTCATGAACGCCACTCCGTACTCTGAACACTGCACTGGGTCATCGCCAGTCGTACGAACTCCAAGCGGTTGGTTTCGAGTGTTGGTAAGGACATCCAAGCAGGGTCCCATTATCCAGTTCACTCCGCAGGCAGAAATCTCCTCTGCGCTGGCCTTTGCAACTTTGTATGCGAGGTCGGGATCTCCTGAGGCGGCAATGCCCATGGCTGAAGGGTACTGCCGGATGAAAATATCATCGAAAAGAGAGTTGACTCCTCCATTTTCTTGATCGATACCGATCAATAGAGGGACTGGGTGGCCGGCATCGAAGGCGCACTTTTGTAGTTCGTACACAAGAGCACTTGTGTCTTCGGCGGCTGAGAATCGTGTCAGTATACTCGAGAGCAGACATGTATGTTATTCGATGGTCGTGGTGAAGCTCCGACTCAGAAACACTAGGATAGAATTTCCTCCAAGGCTGACCGCTACTTCCTTACTATGCCTGATCAATACGACTTGATCGCGGCCCTACAAAGCGCATATTCGGAGAAGGCGCTGCCCAATAGGCAGATAAGGAAAGATCTACTTACACTTAAGATTCTTAGCTGTCAGAAGGATCGATCCGAGATGATGTTCCTGTATAAGGGTACGTATTTGAGGAGTCACTGCCGTTCCATCGAAGCCCTACGTGAAACTGTCAACTACTAATCAAAAAATATCAGTAGTCAGCCTCACCATCATAAACAACTGGCCCAGGGCTCTAGTAGAAACGCCATGGTTAGCAAAATGCACTTGGTGCATGATCGCATGCTCTCCCACGCGACTTTGGCGATTTACCTGTCCATGTTCTCCCAGAGCCCACTCGACGTGCTAGCGTCGGAAGTCCCCATGTTTGGTATCTTCTACTCGAGTAGGATGACATGCGTCCAGCACGCGCCGAGAAGCTTCAACCCCCAAGGCTTGCCGATAGGATCCGAGGTACGGTCACGGTCGCGGTCGCTAAATCACAGGTTGACGATGCAGCGTGGCATCCGACAGGAAACAGTTCATTCTGTGGAGTAGTAACGAAATGTGGTCTCGTAATGATAAGCAACAGCTGGGGTTGGATGTAACCTCACTCTTGCCCTCTCCGCACCCCTCAAAAGTGACACGTGCCGGGAAAGCCCGTGCGACACGCCGACCACAACGACGTCTTATCGTTCATCGTTCCTTCTTCTTGTCAGATACAACGCGATGAGGCAACCAGACATGAAAGATACCATCCAGCAGAGTGTCCAAGGGCAAGTTCGACCGGTTCGAAAGCTTGCCCGCCCCACGTGTAGCGATCGGCTATCTTACTCGAGTACGGCATCAAGCTTCTATCGCGACTTTCGAATGTTACATTCTGCTGTGCTTCCTTATCGGGAAGACTGACTCTGATCAATGGATCACCGGGTTGCAGCAATGTCGAGCTACCAAATTTGCCAGAGCAGATGTGGATCGAGGTATCTGTAGTCTCGTTATGGATCCTCTGAGATGTGGTTGTACTCCCTAGGTTTCTGACGCTGGTAGGTCGCCCACTCGACTGTTCTCTTTACTCAGCCCTTATCAATAATCTTCCCTGCTGCTCCCTTTTCCAAATCAACACTTTCTATCCTCTACACCTCTTGCGATCTTGATACTGCCCAAAGCCGCTGCCTAACTCTCATTGTATTCGTCTCAAACAGAGCTTCACATCACCATGCCGGCAGCTGTATCACCCGAGAGACCTCGCAGTGGTATCACTCGCTTGACTGGATGCCGACTAGTTAAAGGCAACACTTTGGTAGAAGAAGATCTCTGGCTTTCGTCAGTCACAGGGCGCATCCTACGCAGTCAAGAGGTCTTCTACGAGCATCAGGCAGCCCCAGATGAGGTCATTGACCTCGGTGGTCGTATCGTTTCTCCCGGCTTCATCGATGTACAATTCAACGGCGCATTCGGCTTCGACTTTTCGCAAGCACCGCAAGATCCAATCTCTCATCGCAAGGGCCTAAAGGAGCTGAATAAACGATTGATCGGAACGGGTCTCACATCATACCTTCCCACCATTACTAGTCAAAAGCCAGAGCTCTACCACAGCGCATTACCATATCTCGGCCCTTCCGGTGCAGCCCGCGATGCAGGCGAAGGTGCAGAGTCGCTAGGTGCACACGTTGAAGGCCCCTTCCTCAGTCCAACCAAGAACGGCATCCACAGCCCTGAAGTCCTGCAATCCGCCTCATCCTTCACCAATCTCGAAGCTTGCTACGGCGCCCACAATCTATCCAACATCAAGAAATTAACCGCCGCCCCAGAAGTCGGCAACATGACTTCTATAATCCCAGACGTGGTCAAACACAACATTATCTTCAGCATCGGTCACACAGAAGCCACCTACGAAGAAGCTTCCGCAGCAGTAGCCGCCGGAGCGAAAATGATAACCCACCTCTTCAATGCCATGAAACCCCTCCACCACAGAAACCCTGGTGTTTTTGGTATTCTGGGGCATCCATCCACACATACACCTTTCTTCGGCGTCATTGCCGATGGCATTCATTTACATCCCACTACAGTCAAGATAGCATATGCCGCGCACCCAGAGGGCATGATTCTAGTCACCGATGCCATGAGTCTCGCCGGCCTGCCAGACGGCACATACAACTGGACAAATGGCGACAGCATCGTTAAGAAAGGCTCAAATCTGACTCTTGACGGCACAGACAAGATTGCTGGTGGGTGTGCGACATTGCTAGACTGCGTGAATAACTTTCTCAATTGGTCGAATGCGAGTATACCTGAAGCTGTCCGGGCTGTCACTGTCACCCCAGCCAAGATGCTGGGACTAGAGGGCGTCAAGGGGTGTTTGGAAGCTGATGCTGATGCTGATTTATTGGTGTTGTCAGAGGAAGTTGATGGAGAAGGAAAGCGATTACTAGTCGATCAGGTGTGGAAGTTTGGAAGACTGGTTCATGAGAGGTCTTGATTGCCACACTTCTCTACAAAACAAAATCTGATAAATGATTTCATCTTTCGTCTGTCTCCCGTTTTGTCTATGTGTGAACCATCGAGCATCTGAAATACAATGCCGCTGCATACTATATATCTCTCTCTCCTGGTAGATCCATCAAATGCTCACCATCCTCAGTTCATGAAAGATCTCAATCATCGCTCTATTTTCTACCAAACAAATTCTGATATTTTATACTATTTTTTCCTTCGTCTCTCTCCCGATTTATCAGTGTGTGAACCATCAAGCATACCCGAAACACAATACTGCCACCTACTATATATAACCCTCTCCTGTCACGGTCACTACTCATCAGTACAGTGCCGCCTCCCACTCATCCTCCCAACCGAAACCAAGAAGACTCCCAGAGGACTTCCAGGAACACAAAACACGCCACGTGCTACTCTTTTGCACAGCGAAGGCACGCAATCGAGCGAAGCAATCGCGTCCGTGACCGTGCAAAACATGTCGTGTTTCTCACACAGTCGTGGTGGCTGCAGGTGGAGTGTAAGGTATTGCACGATGGCGATCTAGGAGAATGAGTAAAAGACCAAGTAAGAGTGGAAACACATGGTGTTTGGATGATGTGACATTCTTAAAGACAAGACGCGTCAGGGGTCGTAGTTGCACTTGTTCTCACAGCCGGTGGTAACTAGGTATCATTCTATCGGAATGCAACATGCTTTGTCCATTGCTGGCTTGATCCATTGAGAGCCTGACGCAGTCGTGAGTTGATTGCTTGCCTTGGTGTCGACTCTGGAACTGTACAGTATCGTGCGTACCGACAGACCCCATTGTCGAGGTTTGAGAGGCAAAAAGGGGATTGGAGCACAAGTAGAATCGACGACCCCCTTATCGTTTGATACTGTATCCAAGACTCGTATCTCCTGTAGCTCGTGGCATCCGGAATATCATCACGAAGCACGTGTTAGAAGAAGTCGGTTTCCTGGAAAGTCTTTGATCAAGTTGCTACGAACAAAGTGATCTATCAACTATCCTTCTCCACCACCACACCCCTCGACCATCAGGTCCCTCCAACGCGATCCCGACACCACCCCTTGACCCCGGGCGACTACGAACTACTTGGTCCTGCCTTGCAGAGGTCGCACCAGCATCGGTCACTGAGGACCAGCATGGCAACGACGTGCGGCAAGAACTTATTTGCCGAGTCGTAGAAGCGACCGGAGGGGTGGCCATAGATGCGGATGTCGCGGCGGCCATCATCGCGCGTTCTCCTGGCGTGGGTGTAACCCACGGGCATCTCACCAACAAACTCGTACTGTTGATTGCCTACAAGCGCATCCCATCGATGTTAGTTGACGACATTCACGAGTGTAGAGCAGGAAGGTGTCGTTGCTTACCGAACATGGCCTTCATGGCATCGCCTTGGGGACCGGACTTAGCAAGCTTACGCTTGAAAGCAGAGGTGAGGGCGGCGAGGAAGCCGCTTGGTTCCTCAACACTCTCGTCAGGCTGGCTAGGCCCGACGCCGGTCCCCTGCTTCCCATAGATGGGAGCAGAGAGGTTGATTTGGATTGGATCCATGTTGTCGGTTGCAGTTGCAGGTTTTGCTGTTGGTCGGTGGGTTCGTGCGCAAGCGAGCAAAATCCGCCGCGAGGGCTTGTGAATTTTGAGGCAGTTCCTGGCGGATTTGCCAAGGCCAAAGGATATTCAGGGTCCGAACATGTGAAGACCAAGGAGATGTGAAGGCCGAAGAGCACAGTGAACAACACCTGATATCGTTTCACACAATCCTTGCTGGTCAAGGTAGATCGGAATCCTATCTCTCGACGGAGAGTTTTTCCTGGTGTATTGCTTCATGCATTTGACATTGTTGTCTGTTGTTTGCTGCTACTTTCTACTGCCTGGAGATACAGCAATGGTCAAAGACCGGGCTGACAGCTGTTGTAAGTGTGTTGAACTGTACAGCAAGTGGTGTTTTGTTCCTGCGTTGCGACGGTGGCTTCTTTGACTTCGCGCGGCGGAAGAAGTCCTAGACTATACAGGCTGGCTATACCGGGCATAGGAGTGTGTCGAGCTCTCATCAGGTATTCCAGACCATGTCAGGTTCGTGTGGATCGACAGCAGGTCAGGGGTTGGCATACGATGCCTCTGCAGGATCACAATAGCTCTGTGTGGGTAGGTCCCCTGCCTATGAGTTTACCGGGCCTTGGATCATCTCAATGTCTCTGCCGATTTTTGTGACTGAGTTTGTGCGTCTCTAAAGACAGCTGCTGGGGAACGCTCTGTCTTGAAAGCCACGATTGAGTACCAATGGAACTCTTTTGGTTTCATAACCGTCTGAATTTTGAAACGGTAGAGAGAACTCCTGGAGACCATCAGTCCGAGAGAACCAACTGTGCAGTTTGATAGGTCGACATTGCATTAGCGGGATTTAGAGGAGCATAGATCCAGGACCAGACTGAATTCATGAGGCCATCTCGATATCCGCGTTACTTTCAGCTTCAGAGCCATCATCACTTCCATCATCAACATCTCCCTCTTTTCCAGCGGCCTTCTTGGCCTTGTCTCTTGCTCTCTTCTTGAACTTCTTCTCCCTGTTTCTTCTAGCCTTCTTTTCGCGCTCGAGCCTCTCTTTTTCCTCTTTTGATTTGCTGTCTTCCTCCTTCTTGGCCTTGATGGCTGCCAGCTTCTGCCTCTTCTTTATCCTGTCCTTCTTTCCCAAGCGGGTGCGTTTCTTTGGTACATCTGGCAGGAAAGCTTCGGCTGCTGGGTTCTGGGCTGCCGCTGCTGCAATCGCTGTATTGGCTTGTGATGCAGGGATGGTGACAAGTTTCCAAGGATATACACAACCGGTACATGGCAACTTAGACATTGTCAGGACGTCTGCGCCGGACACGGCTGTGACCTTGTATTCCTCAGCGCGCGTGGAGTCTAGCTCTCCGGTATGATAGTAGCTCAAAGGACGTCCTGGGCCGATGATACCTGGCTCTCTAAGTTCCTCTGAAGGGGAGCGAATGCGAATTTTCTGGGCGACTGAAGCGGGGGCAGAGGCATCGGTTGTGGATTTGGTAGGCGCGAATAGTTGGAATTCGAGTTCTTCATCTTCATCTTCCTGGTTTTCTACAGTGTCTACAGGCTGCGGTGTGTTGTCGACTAGTTCGAACCGCAAGTTTGCGCCTAGTCGTTCTAGCGTATCTAGATCCGGTGAGGATGCTCTTGACGACTGTGGTGATCCATTAAGGTCTGATCTCGACACCCTGCGAGGTAGTCGTCAGTACGTGCGATCGATATAATGGTCTTGTAGGAGCCATACTGTACTGCACCAGCTGTTGTGGCCATATTTGACTTGTTCAGGTGGTGGTTGAAACGATGACCGTCAGCATCAGAATTTGGACGGAATGCGGCATGCGGCTCTCAGAAGGAAAGAGCTAACGAGACGGGACCCCACAAGATCAGACCAAGAGATAAGATAACACCCCTAGATTTCACATGCGACAGGGCCATATCAACAATCTAGGCCATCAACTTCAGCTTTTCATGTTCTGTCGCTCCTTCCTCTCCAGAACAACTCAATCTTTGTCGCGAACCTACTCCACCGCCAGAATGTCCACCGGTCCGTCTACACCGTCGTCACAAACGCAGAGTCAAGGCCATTGGTTGACATGAATCACCCCTCCCAGAACAAGCCAACCGTCCCATCGTCATCTCCGGGCCCTCTGGCTCTGGTAAATCAACTCATTTGAACCGTCTGCTCAAGGAGTACCCCGATCGCTTCGGCTTCTCAATCTCTCGTACGAACTTGTCAACTTCAACTCTTTGATCGACTTTGGAGACTGATTCTATACGCACAAGACACTACTCGCCAACCCAGAGGTCAAGAGCAGAATGGTGTCGAGTACCACTTTGTCACCAAGGACGACTTCTTGAAGATGATTGACCAGAATGCCTTCATCGAGCACGCCCAATTCGGCAGCAACCACTACGGCACCAGCGTCCAGGCTGTCAAGGACGTCGCTGAGAAGAACCGTACCTGTATCCTGGATATCGAGATGGAGGTATGCATTCTACCTTCACACTCTCCTTCTCCGAATTCGTGTCTAATCGTGCCATCGCAGGGTGTCAAGCAAGTAAAGAAGAAGGACCTGAACGCCCGCTACCTTTCCCTACAACCGCCATCTCTCGAGATCCTCGAGTCACGCCTACGCGGCCGCGCCACTGATTCCGAAGATGCCATCACCCAGCGTCTCACTCAAGCAAAGAACGAGCTCGCTTTCGCAAAGACCCCCGGTGTTTTCGACAAGGTCATTATCAACGACGACCTCGAGAAAGCCTGGAAGGAATTCAAGGCCTTCTGTGTTTCTGAAGAGTAGAAAGATATATTTACAAGATACCAAAATCAATAGAATACAAAGCTTTTAATTATCGTCCACGATTCATCCTCGTGCGATCACATACTCGAGAACAGCTTCGTACTCCGTGGCTTCCATTGCCTGCCAATGAGAAGAGAAGTTGATTTTGCAAGGGGTCGAATCACACCGGATACAATCTCTCGGAAGCGCCATGCCTCATCGTGTTATCGAGGTGCATGGATCATCCCAGACCATCACTTTTCTATTATCTCTGGTCCGATCTGATGCTATGTTTCTACGCTGAGCTAATGAATCAGGACAAGATCCGAGCAGAATGCGATTTAAGCAGAGTCCTCGGACGAAAAAGGCCCCCGAATGAACGAACTCATTACTCCTCTTCTACTATATTCACTCCCGCTCTGAAAATCTTCCTCTTCACGGCAACTATGACCGACAACTCTGGTTACTATAAAAGCTCCAACTACACCTCTGATGTGATGCTAATAAATTCTCTGGAACACCTTCAACTCGGCCCTGAACTGGTCAAGTGGGTCAACAAGGACCAGTCCATCCTTAGCTCCTAGTACCCCTTTACTGCGTCAAGACGTTCGAAAACGAGGCTCCTATCGAGCCACCAATGAGTAGTCGCTCGCTCACGACGTATAGTCTACCAGAAGTCTTGTGCGTTGCGTCTGGGTTTTCACGGCTTCGAGGAAAGTACTTTAGGAGATAACAATAACCTTTCGAGAGTTTCGTGAACGAGGCTTCACGCCCTTGAACGCGATCAGTGCAAGCTTGCCCACAAGCGTATAGTCTTCTAAGCCTCTCGTGCGTTGCGTCCGAGTCTATACGGCTCGAGAACTGTGTTTACAGAAACGACGATGAACTAATCGGGACTTTCGCAAACCAGGTTCTACTCAAGTAGACTATTGATATAAGCTCGCTCGCTCACGACGTTATAGTCTGCCAGAACTCTCGTGCGTCTCGTCCGTATATTCACAGCTTTGAAGACAGTATCCAGAGAAAAAGTAACCATTAATTATCGAGACGTTTGCGAACGAGGTTTCCTCTCGACTCACACGATTAGCATAAGGTTTCCCACAATCGTGTCATTTCCAAGCCTTCGAGATAGTACTCCTGTGAACCAACGATGAACTTTCGAGACTTTCCACCAACGAGGTTCTACTGGACTTATACGATTAATCCATACAAGCGTGTCACTTTACTGGAATCCGGATGCGTTTCATCTGGGATCTGAGTGGCCGAAGAGAGAAAGAACAACGACTGAATGGAATGTTCACAAACGAGGCTTTTCATATCAGGAAGCGCGATGAATACAAGCTCACTCACAAGTATTTCAGATGTCTCTCGTATGTCTCTTCTTGTTTTTCGCGGCTTGGATACGGCATTCAGCAGAACACATATGAACTAATAAGGTATTCACAGATGATGCCTCACGCGAGTGGACTCAATGAACACAAGCGTGTGGCCCGGCAGTGCATTGAGAAGCAAGTTAGCTCTCACTACCTTCCAGAAGTCTTCTGTTACTGGTCTAGCCAAGGACGAACCTATTGGCAGAATTGGGGATGGCAAGCTCGGGCAGATTGGCAAGTGTACAATACCTGGTGGTGGGAAGGATCTCACGTTACAGCACTTGTCACCATCTCTTTGATGTTAGGCATATTCGCTTGGTCATTGATAGCAAATTGACAGAGAGAGATAATTTGCTGAACACGCATTCACATACGAAACTTCAACTGTAGAAAGGTGGGCGTTGAGTAACAACAAATCACTATCTGGACATCGCCTACAAGATCATTAAAGATGCAAATCAAGCTAGCAAGCTAGCAAGCAATCACATTACCATAACATCACATCACAAACACAAACACGAATCAGAGTCAATAGAAATTTGTTTTCATTTCGGTTCGAATCTTTTTGGTCTCTCGCTTCTCGATGTCTCTTTTGAATTTTTTGCCCATCCTTAATTCCCGCCAACGCCATGCTGAATGAAATGCCATCTCATCATGCACAACCCCTCAGCAAAGAAACAGAATAAGAATATGATTTGAGAATAGAAAGGGAAAACAGTCACCCTTATGCAGTAGGCTTCTTGCCAAACTTGAGTTTGAACTTTGGCTTCTTCTCCTCGCCACCTTCAGGTGGGCGTGGACTCATCGTACCCGTGGCAGTCGCAGTGCCGTTACTCTTTCCCGGGTAAGTCATCGTCATGGGACTGACCGCACTCATCGGTGCGGAGTCATTTTCCCGCTTGACTGAGCTCATGCCATTCCAGCTTCTGAACGCGCCAACACTTGCGCCTGTATTGAGCGCGGTAGTGACTTCTGGGCTGGCAAAGAAGTCACCATTGCTGCCGCTGCGAGCGTGCGAGCCACCGCCTGCTGAAGGAGCAGGGCTGGCGCGTGCTGAAGACGAGGTCTTGATCTTGGCAGGTATGTTGAGCTTTTGTTTCTGCGGTCTGTAGCCTGGTTGGGGTGGTTGTGAAAGAATCTTTTGCAAGCGTTTCTGCTTTGTGATCTTCAGGCGTACAGTCTTGGATTTACCTGGTCTGTCGTTTGCTGTTGGCTTTCGGGCCGGCGCAGCTGAGCTAGGGGTAGCTGCACCAGATACAGTACGCGATGGTGTTTGCGCGTGTATCTTTCCGAGGTTCAGACTGGGGCTCTTTTCCACCTTTGGCGTCGATGCTGTGCCGTTTGTAGCAGGCTGTACAAGATGAGGACGCTTTGGACTACTTGCGCGTGGTTCGGCCGTTGCGCTCTGCTTACGCTTCAGAGTGAGTTTCATAGACCCACCCGGAGTAGATACGGGCAGAGGTGGCGGAGACATGGCTGTCGAGGGCACATGTGAGGGTCTCGGGACTGTAGGAGGTTGGACGTGAATTTGCCCTTCAAGCTGTTTCTGGAGCTGCTCCTGTGCGGCTGCAAGTTGGCTTTCCAATCTTTGTTTCTCCTGTTTTTGTGTCTTGATGTGATCTTTGGCAGCTCTTGAAAGTGGTCCGGTGTACTTGAGATTGTGCTGCTGCACCATGTCGAACTCATCCACGCCGAGGCCTGTGACCGGTGTAGTACGGTGTTTGTCCTTCTCCTTGAACTGCACTTTGCCTTTGCCAAGGTTTGTGGCAGTGTAAAAGCGAGGCAGTCGAAGATGTACAATAAGACCGTTGGAGGCGTCGTAGATCAGGGCGGCGATATCCAGGAATGAGACCACTTCAGATATAGCCAGCGTTGGTGCTTGTATGACATACCACAATGCTGCCTTGAACATTTCGTCGTCGACTAGGGCGGCTTTGAGGGCGATCAGAGCGAGTTCTGGCGGACTCTTTCCAAAAGCATCCTGTAGGACTGGCTGGACAGCCAACGGCTCTTCCTGCTCGAGCACTAGACCTCCTACCTCGATAGGCTTCGGGGCCGGCTTCTCAGCTTCTTGCGTCTTCAATGCGATCGTTCCCAGGGCTCGGCCCAGTACTCGAAGGAGCTGGTCTCTGAAGTAAGGCGAAGGATCATCGCACAGTGAGTATAGCAGGTATTTGAGGATCTGCGGCCGCCTTGCAAGATTGAGTCGAACGAGAGAGTCCCATGCTGCCAAGCGGACTTCGTCGGCGTTGCCAGATTGTGTGTATTGCAGGATTTCTGCCTTCTTGTTCTTCACCACGCCGTGCTGCAGCAGTCTTTGCATGCATTCAAGTGCTGTAACAGAATAAATGTTTTGATAGGAAGAGATCCACTCGTCAATGCGACGATAACGTTCGAGTTCGTTGATAGCTTCCTTCTGGAACTTTTCGTCTTCAATCGTTTCTTGCATCAAATCGTCTTCATCGTCGGGATTGATGGCAAAGGTTTGTTGTGGTGCTGCAGAGGTCACCAAAGACTCAGCGAGACATCGCATCAATGTAGAAACGTAGTAGCAATCGGAGAACTGTTTGTCTGTCAGTTTGAGTTTGAGTAGCATCAACACGTTCATCTTACTTCGTTGTTGGAGTTGTCGTTGAACTTGAGCTTGTCAACGAAGAATCTCCTCACGCTCATTGGTACCTTGCCACGTTCGTCTTTGACATGAGACAACGCAATGGGGATTGCCTTTTGGATCAGATAGCTCATGCGATCCGAGAAATCGTTGGCACGAGGCATGGGCGAATCGGCAAAGCAGAAGAACTCTTGGAAGGCTCTCTCAAGATGGTACTGACCCACCCAATTCAAGCTGGGGGTAGCACATTTGGTGAGACCTTCCGCTGCTAACGTACGAATGCCGTGGAAGTATCGACGATCCATCAATGTTCTGACGAGGATGGTAGACATCAAAGGATGTGCGTTCTGTTTCAAGACGTGCTGGAGCGACTGTAAAAAGATTAGTATGACACCAAACACTCACTCATAGCTCGCGGCTGCTTACCTCGTACTGTGCAACGACATCTCTGTCTTGTTGCAACTGACTGACGTACATGTAGATGGGCATAATCAAGTCGATCTTGCCAATCCACTCGAAGTCAGCGTCCATACGGATCCACTCGTAACTTTCTTGGCCCATTCTGTCTTCCTCTTCTTTGCCCCAATCAACCAAACGCCAATCTTTGACTTCATCCTCTGATTGAAGAACGTCACCGAGACAGTAAAGCAGCACATCGTTCTCGGCTTCTCCACCAAGTTCCATGCCGTTAGTAGCCATGGCTCGTTCCTTTGCACGCTTAGAGCGTTTTAGACGCTTGTACTTGGTGTTGTAAGGAATTTCGATCTTGGTATGCGTATCCTTGATCTCCACAATGTGCTCGTATGGCGTACCATCAGCTTCGTGAATGCGGATAGTCATAGGTCCAGTAAACGGATCTGAGACTTCTGGAGCCCAGACTTCCGAGACTTGCTCCTTCGCCTCTCTCATGAAATTCGAAGGCTGAAGTTCGGGCTTGATCTTTCGCTCGCGCTGCGTTTGGTAGATGTTCATCTCCACGACCAACTTCTTTTTGTTGAATCGCTGATTCACCTTGAACAGTGGACAACCGGCGCCATATACCCACTGCCTGAAGAATGCATCAAGTTTTGTGTGACCCAGCTTCTCACAAAGACGGTGGAACCAATCAGTAGAGAGTTCACCATTCTGGAGGTCACTGGTTTTTGCGTTCAACAACAGCCTGGTGATGATTCGCCCGACACCAGCTGCTCCACTCGCCTTGGTAAGTCGACGATCCAGAATGAAGAGTACGACTGCCGATTTGAGAGCCATGAAATCGTATTCTGAAGGGTCGATATCAAGCTGAGCACCAAGTTGATGAATACTGTATCGTTCGACATCTTGCTCGAACACTTGTTCAGAAGCGAGTTTTTGTTGATAGCGGTACTCATTGTTGCCGGCAAGCTTCCGCATGAATGTGTCTCTCATGAACCCGGAGATACCAGTGATGGCCCACATGTCTCTAGCTTCCTTAGGGATGACGTTCACGCCAACCCACTGACTTGCAAGAGCATGGACTAGTACGCGGGTGTTTGCATCCAGAGGTTCGATGATGTCTTCTGGGAAAAGTAGTCGCGTGCTGCAAACTGAAAGGGAAGCGGTGTGCGTCACATCTTGAACCAAGTCGTCGACAAAGATCAGCTTGTAGCTGGAAAAGGGGAAAGACCCGTAGTTAACGGTGAAATAGTCGATCGCCTGGCGAGGTCATCAGTAAATGTTTGGACTCATTCGTCAGACAAGATTACGTACCTTGGCCATTGGCATACAAGTATTCCGTAGCTCTTCTGCTCTGCCTGGTAAGCAGAAGCCGTCTACTTTGATAGCATTTTGACCAAGCTTGTCATCCTCATCGACTTCTCGAAAATCAGTCAGGTCAACGTGCTCGAAAGGGCCAATGGCAAAGCCGATATGACGAGCGGTAACAGGAGCAAAACATGCAAAGGAGACGGTTCGCCAAGTAGGATCCTGCGGGTCAAGAATCTGAAGTCTGTCAGATAACGCACTATTGTTATATGTTTGAGGCTGCATACATCGTCTGTCATTTCACCTGAGCACACAATGCTCAGATCCAGGGATTTTTCTTCCTCGCTGAGGTTGATCAGGTACTCGTCTCGCGGCTTCTTGTCTTTCTGGTCGGTCCCGGTCATGTCCACGTCCCTTTCGTCAGGACTCCTTTGCGGCGTTTTTCTGAACGCATCGCCTAATGTTTTGTGGCATCGTATTGAGATCTCCCACATGCAGCGGGTTGTGGCATCATCAACGCAGGGGAAGACGGAGCATACCGCGCCCGGTCCTAAAGTATTCCTGGTATAGAGATGTGGATAGCGTGAATCTTGATCTGAGAAACCAACGAAATGGAGTCCGTCCCGGAAACTTGTGACCTCGAATTCGATCGTGATTCTCAAAGGAGCATATCGCAGCGTCGGTTCCTGGGCGTTTGATCCAGTTGGAGTCTCTGCTTGAGCAGGAAAATCGCTCTCTTGTCTTTTAAGGCTGTCCCTGGCCAGAGTTGTAGAGGACTCGGTGTTCAGCTCCTTGATTTTGACGCGCAACGGAATTTCCAGAGCCAGTTCTGGGTCCGGCGACTGCTTGATGGCACCCTCGATCCTGTTGCGGAGATATTCATGCTGGTGAGCAGTTGTTCTCCCCGAAAGCCTGATCTTCTGGTAAGGGTCTGAGTAGGCAACCTCTGCTTTCGAGCCCTCGATACTGGCGCTTATTATCCGGGCCTGACGACAGTTCAAACGAATAGTCCTAAGATCCTTGATTTCGGGTTGGATGGTGATTTCAGTAGAGCCAGAGATGGCTTGCCTTGCAAAGTCGACGGTCAGATCAACCTTCTGCGAAACAACGGAGAAGCCGAGATCCAGTGATTGCTCGGTTGGAAGGGCGTTGTCAAAGTAACCCGGCATGGCGCCAGCTGCGCGCTACCTCTTGACCAAGTGTCGGCTCAGTTTGCATTTCCCATGCCACAGGACATGCGCGATGCGGTCGCGTTAGTTCGCTCGGTTCGGTCCTGTGTCGCGCTTGCGTGTATCGAGCAAAGGACGACTGGTAGGCGTGTGGTGGGGCGGCGTTCGATGGAGGCGCGTGAGTGCGGCAGTCGTTCGGCGGCGGAGGAGAATTCGAGAGGTGAGAGGCGAGAGTAGAGTAGAAGGCGACAACAGACGGCGAGTAGAGATGCTTGACTTCGATGCGCGCGCGAGACTCTGATCGACCGTGAGCTCTAAAGTCGCTGCCGCCGTCTTCGAGAAGTGACGAACTGCGAGAGGTGGCCCAAGCTCAGCGTCGCCGCGAGCGAATGCCTCCAATTCCTGCTCACTCTGAAATCCTCTGCCTCACCACCATCTACTCGTAATCGTCCAAGTCAATACTTACCCAACCTGTAGTGTAATACGACTCAAGTGACCTGAAGACTACAGTATCTTCTTTGAACCAAGAACCTTTCACACAAACACATCGCGTGACAACCAAGTGTACTTTATAATGCCAGTATCTGAATAAAGCAATAATATAACATCCCTCAGGGTATTTCGCTATGTCCATGCGCCAGAACGCCGCTCCATGTATGCTAACAATGTGTCATCCTGTACATCTGTCTTCCCATCTCTCTACTCAGGCCTTGCTTGCATCTGCCGCCTCTCGCTTCATCCTCCTGCGCTTCCTTGCGTTGTCTCTCAGTGCATCTGGCGTCACGTAGTCCTCTGGCAGAGCAAACTCTCGTTCTTCGACTTCGGGTATCGGTACGCCGAATGCTGTCAGAGTTCGCCCATGTCTGGTATTTCCCAATGCTGCTGCCCGTAGATGGGGTTTCGAGTAGAAGCTGACAAAAGGACCCACTGGCGTCGGCTCTCGATATATCGTCGGAAGAGGTGCTGGATGCGGAGGCGCAGGCTCAGGGACCGGAGCCGAAACCCGCGTTCTGCTCTTGAGCTTTCCGGCTTTCTGTTCTTTTCCACCTTTGGTCCCTCCCGAAGCCTCAATCTGTAGTTGGCGGGCTGCTGAGGCATCCAGATCGGCCGAAGACGTTTCGCTTTCGCTTTCTTCCTCTTCCTCTCCTTCTTCTTCATCGTCGTTTCCCGCCATAGCAGCAGCTTCCTTCTCATACCGTATCCGTTTCTCTTCGTCTCTCCACGTCTTGAATTTCAGCAACAGTGCATTGACTTCATCAATGAAGTACTTTCTCTTGGGCTCATACTTTTTGGCATCTGCATCGGCCACACTGACAATGCCCATGACGCGCAGCCAATCGTGTCCTTGCAAAGCTTCGAGGAGTCTCTCCAATTGAGCTTTCTCGTGCATTGCCCTCTCCTTTTCGATGTTGCGTAACTGCTTCTCCTTGCGCTCTGCTCGGCGATGGGACTTGAAGTAGAAAGCATCCGTCAAAGGATCTCTCGGGTGATGACCGACGCTTTTCTCAATCGACGAGAAGTCAATGACCTGAACGCCGTTATATTTAAGTGGTGGCTTTGTAGAAGAAATAGAGGCACGTTGGTTCTTCGCATTGCTTGACGAGGTGTCGGACTTGGAGTTTGGGTCTTGTGCAGGATTGTACGGCTCATCGCTGATATAAATGATGGTGTCGGTAGTGATAAAGTCTGTATCTGGTTAGCCATAGTCATGAGATATGCTGGACTTTGACTTACCGGGTTCTTTGTTGGAGTCGTAGATGATGTCTTCGTAGTTGGGAAAGTATACAGCCAGCTCGCTCTTCAATCGGGGACCTTCATCATGAGAACGCAGACTACGCCTCTCTGAGGCCTTTCGGGTTTGTCTTTGTTCGGCATTCAGGGCTAGAGCCGGGGTCGCAGAAGGTGACGTATTGGTGGGTATTGAATCTTCGGTGACATTCAGAGTCTTGCGTACGCCGTTGGTGGTCTGCACCAGAGGACCATGTGGTTCGGAGAGGGTCAGCTTGACAGGCGGTCTCGGAGACGGGATGGTCGCGTTTGTGTCGCCAACGTCAGCAGGTACCGCAGCCAGCTTCGGGCCTTTGAGCGTCAGCTTAAGGCGTTTCGCAGGTCTGTCGCTCAGGGTCGGTGTCTCGGGGGCTTCATTGTCGTTATACGGAGGTTGCGGCGATGTGCTGGAGAGGTGTGAGGGGGGTGGGGTAGGGTGTCTGACGGAGGAGCGCCGGGTAGGTGACCTGGTCGAGGTAGGTCTGAGAGAATTGACCATGCTTTTGATGGCAGACGACCATGATTCTTGCTCAACCGCGCCGTTTGGGTCCGTCGCAGCGTGGCCTGGGTGCTGTTGGCTCGAATCCTGCTGCTGCCCTGTTGCTGCTGCACCTGCTTCGCGCTTGCTTTCAGGACCCTTTCCTGACAGCCAGATCTGGAGAGGAGTCATCCGACAACATCTGGCCGTCCCACTAGAAGGCTGCGATTCAATCCTGAGCCCTAAGCCTCCTCTTCTATCTGTAGTTTTGGCTATCGTCACGTTAAACGAGAGCCGACTCGATACAGGTCATCGAGCTCTCGCGTCTCCCTTCGCTGACTCCAACGTATAATCTTGGCGGTCCCCTCTCTGCTGCACAGGGCAAGCGGCATGTCACTATGAGCCAACAGACCAAAATACGACTACGATTGAGTGTTGAGTAGAATATACCTAGAGGCTTCATTGTAACTCGAAACCACAATGACTTGGTTTGCATCTTGACAACAAGAAGGCACATGGGTACCGTAGTGTTTGTCGGCATCATGTCAGCAAAGCTTATCGGTTTTCAACCAAAGCGCCATTACTTACCCACCGCCATGTTTATGAGTCCCATGAGAGCGAGACACCATGCTCAAGCGACTCTGAGACGTCCGAAATACCCCTTCATACGCATGAGCATTATGTGGGACACAATATGGCCAATCACACGTTTTCGTTGTCGGAGCCACCCTGCCCAAATGACAAGCATGTTTGAAAATACATACTGATGATTCAAAAGTACAGAAAGAATCGAATTAACCATTAGTGCTGTCGCTAAATTTCAAGTTTCGGTCGGCTCGTATATGTACAAATTACCAGGGGGCTCAAGCGTTGACGAACTCC
Organism: Aureobasidium sp. EXF-12298; assembly: GCA_024195555.1. NCBI lineage: Eukaryota > Fungi > Ascomycota > Dothideomycetes > Dothideales > Saccotheciaceae > Aureobasidium > Aureobasidium sp. EXF-12298. The sequence continues at coordinate 47,031 of SWBJ01000193.1, read as the reverse complement.
GTGACTATCGGAGACCGTGAGAATTGTGGGTTGAGTAGAATGCATCTGTCAATCAGAAGTCAGCATCACAATTACCATAAAGTTGATGGGTTGTCGTACGTGAGAAAGTGAGCAAGCCCTGCTTTCCTCTGCTCGAGAAACTTGGTGCGAAATCGTGCTGCGAAGGGATGAGTAAGCCATAAGCATATTTAAGGGTTGTCGACATCAGCATACAAACAAGACTCTTCCTGGGCAGTTCTGGGATAGAGGCTTCGGAAAGAGGGAACGCCCTCACAAGATGCTGCCTAAGTGTATCGAATTCGGAGTATCTGATCATGAGTCAGCTTGATATGCCGGCAAGGGAGTCCTGGTATAAGCCACACCTTTTCCGAAGCGTGATACTGCCACCCTTGAATGTCTCAATGGTACAATTCCATACCACATATGCACCTATCCCTGTTGAACCACCTACAACCACGTAGTCATCAACAGAGACATCACTTGCCCAACACGCCCGCCCAATTTCATGATCTTCGTCTGATTGATCAACGAGATCTATACCATGTGTTGCCGGAGTAGCTGAATCTGTGCGTGCAAGCCGGCCGCCATTGAAGTATGGCGGTATTACATGAGGAGATGCATCGTCGAGTGTGACTGATGACGCGGCCGTGTGATCCGAAGCGTTTGCATCCTGCTGTTCATGTGTAGTAGTTGTAGACGTGGCGGCGGCACCAGCGGCCAGAGGCTGGTCCTTTGCGGGGTGATTGCCGTTGACAAGAGTTTCCGCCTCCGCAGACTCCATCCATCAGTCCGTGTTGAGGGATACAGGGAAATAGATTGAGTTAGCTGATCCTGTTGTTTGAAGAGAGTTGGCTATCCATGAGGTAGTTGAGGTGATTTCTTGGAAAAGACGGCCCAGTCCCTTGGTCACAGGCGTTGTGCTCGTTAAACCGCTCGGTCAACTAGCGCAAAAGAAGTGCGATCGGATGGCGAGAGAGGTTGGAGAAGCAGAGCCGCGAGGAAGGCTTGGCTGGAGGGTCGTCCTATCGGCTCGTCTCCAGCAGACAAGATTAGGCACAGCTGCTCTCTTTCGGCTCTGATATTCTCCGAAATTCTCGAAATCTCCTCTGACTCGCTATTAACCATGGTATTGCAAGTAGATGGCCTCGCCCACCAAACGTCTGCTAGTTGTCCAAACTTTCCTTATGGTCGGTTGAAAAAGAGAGACACAGAGGCTCTTGTCCGGCCCTTCTATAGATAGAGAGTAGGTGTCGGTACTCCACTTCCCTAAAGCATGCCGTCGTTTGATAGGCCTGGATGCACCTAACCCGCGGTCGAACGACCCCAGAATATGCATGGGGATACGGGAAGAGCGTTGACCACTGCTTTCGCCGCCCGCCATCCCCGTTTATGCTCTAGCAAGTGAAGCAAGCGGCGAGCTATGGCCCTTGAGCGTACAGGATAAAGACTCAACGTGTGTCCTGCTGGGGCAACCCTCTATATCACTCCCAGCCTCCTTCGTTATCAGTTGGTCCTTCACTTTCTAATACTTGTCTTCATCCACTTTCGTTGTCGAAGAATAACTTTCCGCTATATCACTACTCAACCACAAAAGTTATCCCATCTTCCCATCTACACAGAAAATCTATCAAGATGCGCGGTGTCGGTCTCTTCCTTCTTCCTGTGGTCGCCAAGTTGGCCTCTGCTCAGTCCCAGTACACTATCAACGTCACCAATGTCCCCGAGGCCACTAGAGGTTTGTGATACTATTGTCCTCAGCATGCGTACAGCTTTCTGACCTACCATAGAAATCTGGTGCACCAACCAGCAGTATGCCTGCCCTCTGATCTGTCTCCAAACCGCCGCCAACTCTTCCGACACTATCGAGGTACATACAAACTCCAAGATACAGAAATACAGAACAACATGCTGACTTTATATCCCAGAACGACTGCGACCCCGAGACCCTCGACTACTCTTGCATCTGCGAGAACAACATCGCCCCCAACGCTTCCGAGTACTCGCAAACAATCCCTTACTACGTCTGCACAGAGTACGGCACCGAGTGCATTGCAAACTGCGGCGGCAACTCCGACTGCGAATACAACTGCAGAGCCCAACACCCCTGCGGTGCTCAGAACCCCAAGCGTGTCAACGTCACATCCTCTACCTCGTCCGCAACCGCATCACAGACCGGCTCCAACAGCGGACAGGCCACAAACTCTGCCGGCCAGACCGTCTTCAGTGGTCTTGGTGGCAGCGGTAGTGCTTCCCAGACTGGTAGCAGCAGCAGCTCCACCGGTTCCGCTGCTGCCCTCCAGCTCGGCCAGGCATATGGTCTCTTTGCCGTTGCTGCCGGTATCTTCGGCGGCTTTGCTCTTCTTCTCTAAGCCGAAGTCTGCAAACCAGCCTTTTTGCCAACCTCTGGATTTCCCTCTTTCCTCCTCTTCTACCTTCTCTGGTCCTCCACCTCAAACTCACACTCTCTTTGTAATTACAAGCATAGCAAGCGACACTAGCGATACCTGACCTTCTTCATTCCTTCTTTCTTTCTCTCATTCGCATAGGGGGTTATAGCGATGGAGCAAAGAATTTTCTATCTGAAACATTATGGGAAAGGCGTCTTTTTTGGCTTGCATTTTGCTGATAAACGAAATAATTGAAATGATTTGAACCCCTGATTTGCTATATCTGTCTGCCTTCCTTTCATGTGAATGTATCAATGTATTTCCCCAGGTGCTTGCTGATCCTCCCGCTCTCATATCTCCCGTGTGTTTGATCGTCCCGAGATTCTCGTTTATACTTTCTCGCGATAACCCTGGTCTTCATCGTCCACAGATCCCTGCTTGAGATGCCCCTTCCCAATACAGTAGGGGTACATGATGCATAGAGGCGTCTGATGATCAGACACACCGCTTCGTATAGCACGGTATCATAAGGAGAGAGAGGGCAAGACTCACCATCTCTGGACTGAACACAGTGTTGATCGAGTTGCCGATGCAAGGTCATGGAAAAGGGGCGAGGTCTTGTTACAATTGTACAAAAGTGCCATTCATGCATCATCACCCAAACAAGGGGGTATCTTTATATAACTTTTTGTGTCTTGGTTTCGGTTTAAACACCTTTTGTATGCCTTCAACACATCTAGCTGGTCTTGGGAGCGGCAGCAGCAGCCTCGTCAAGGTTTGTTGTGTCGAGCTTGTCAGCGACAGCATCAACGCTGGTCAACTGTGCTTGTCTGCTGGCCTCAATCTTAGCGGCGACTTGCTCCTCGAGTTTGTCCATGGCAATGGGCACACCATCCTTCTCAGGGTGACCTTCTGGCAGACCCATCTCCTTGAGCTTGCATTGACCAGCCTTAAGTTCTTCCTCACCAAGGATGATGGCGAAGGGAACACCGTTGGTCTCCGCAGCCTTGAACTGTGCAGGGAGCTTGGGCTTAACCTTCCAGTTGAACTCGGCCTTGATGCCTGCGTCCCATAGACGCTTGGCGACTTCCATACGTTGGGGCAGGAGACCATCGAAGCCCTTGCCACCGAAAGCCATAACGTAGACGTCGACTTCGTTTGTGCGGACAGCCTTGTTGCCTTCGGCCTCCAGTCTGGCCTTTGTGATACTGAAGATGCGTTCGACACCGAATGAGATACCGACGCAGGGAAGGTTGCTCTTGCCGCTGAACATGCCGACGAGTTCGTCATAGCGGCCACCTGCAGCGACGGATCCAACACCGACGCTGGGATCGTTGCTGCGGTCATCATCCTCGTTCTTGGGCTTCTTGCTCTTTGCTTGTACCTTCTGGCCTTCTGAGGTCTTGGGGGCAGAACCCTCGGTAACGATTTCGTAGATGACACCAGTGTAGTAGTCGAGACCGCGGGCGAGTGACATGTCAAAGGAGATTCTGTCGAGGACGCCGAATGTGTCGAGGTAGTTGAAGAGGATTTCGATGTTGTCGAGACCGGCCTTTGCAGACTCGTTTGCGCTGAGAGTTGCATCGGCTTGGAGGTCCTTGAGCAGGTCTCTTCCGCCCTTGCGAACAACGTATTTGCCAATCTTGTCGGCAATCTCGGGATCAAGACCCTTCTCCTCAGTCATCTCTCTCTTAACCTCGTCCCATGGTGACTTGTCGAGCTTGTCAACGGCAGACGAAATGGTTCTCAGCTTGTCGGTGGGCACACCACACACGGAGAAGATACCATCGAGAATCTTGCGGTGGTTGAGCTTGATAGTGTATTTGCCCTTCCAGCCCAGCTCATCGAAGATCTCGCATGCAATCCTCAGAATCTCAGCGTCGGGAATCATAGGGTCGTAGGCACCGGCAATGTCGAAGTCGCATTGGTAGAACTCGCGCATGCGACCCTTGGTCATGGCGGGCTGGTCACGACGGTAGACCTTTGCGATGTGGTAGCGCTTGATGTTCTGGACGGATGTGTTCATGGCGAGCCATCTGGCGAAGGGAACGGTCAAATCGTAGCGCAGAGAGCACAGCTCTCCACCTTGGTCGGCCAGATCGTAGATGAGCTTGCTGTCCTCACCATACTTGCCAGAGAGGATCTCCTTGAGCTCAAATACAGGACTGTTGGACGCAGAGTCAGTATACCAGACAGGTTATCGTTTCCCACAGCGCTTGACTCACGTATCGATGGTCACAGCACCGTGACGCTTGAAGACATTGGTGATGGTGCTGAAGATTTTGTCGCGGATGACCATGTCCTTACCCTCCCAATCCTTAGTACCCTTGGGTACCTTGAGCTGGAAGCCGCCCTTGTCTCCCTTGTCCTTGCCCATATTGAATTGCTCGCTTCGGTCTAGACGATAGATTGATGTAGAAAATGCGCGGTCGACCGTGTACTGGAGTCTCGGCCTTGAAAGTCGGAGTTGAGAAGAGAAAGTCCTTGCGAATGATGTAACAGCCTTCATGCAAGCATGCAAAGTCGGTCAGCGGTATACAGAAAGAGTCACAAGAGCATGGAGGGGCACGAATGGAATTGTATGAGACCGAGTCATGGGCTTGGCGTTTTTGTCATCTTCACGGCCATGTCGAATCCACACGTTTGTTTCACTTCAACTTCAATCTGCCACTCTGCACCAACTTGTCTTCCTTTTCTTCACGCCTTCGTGACTGCAGAATGTGATGGCGCCCCATGCAGAGATAAACCCTCAGGACATCACCGAAAGGGCCCGTAGAGATCTGCTCCAACTGCTCGAAGGCGTACGTAAGGCTACCTGGACACTGCGGATCCGTCCAAACAATTCACCTGCTCACACCCATTGCGCAGGTTCCTGGCAAGAAGAATCTTGTGATTGAAAAGTCTCTTGCTGGTCCAATTGGCTTGCTCGTCAAGTTCAGCACCTTGCAGGAGTATGGCGTCGACAAGGTCTTTTACGTAGAGAATCGCAATGTCGACGACTCTCAACGCAACATCGTCTTTCTGGCCAGAGGCGAGAAGCCAAAGGATGTTCAACTCATAGCTGGTAGGTCATGATTGCTTGTAATCATCATTATAGCCATGCCTTCCTTTCTCGCATAGCCCTAGCTAGACATATCTTCCCCTCCCACCATCACCACATGGGCCTTAAAGTAGAGTGCGCAGGTTACACCTACCCTGCACGTTCAGTCTTGTGCCCTACATCAAAATCGTTACATTGACAGCCAGTCGATGCAGCATGAATCATTAACTCTCTCTGTTGCGCCCCCGTTCCGAGAGATGTTATCATTACATGCTAACATATCCATAGAACATATTAGTCAAATCCGTCAAGAAAGCAAAATCGATCATGAATTCTCCGTCTTTTGGGTGCCCAGGCGAACCCTCGTCAGTGATAGGATCCTCGAAGAGAATGGTGTGCTCGGAGAGGTGACCATTGGCGAGTGCCCGCTGTTCTTAATCCCTCTGGAACCTGACTTGCTGTCTCTGGAGCTTGAAGATGCCTTCAGTGACCTGTATCTGGTATGTCTTCCTTTTGGGAATAATATTTATCCATGCTGTACTGACCCCAGCAAAGCGCAAAGATCCTACCTCGATCTTCCTTACTGCCACAGCACTGATGCGCTTACAACGATCTACTGGCCTCTTCCCTCGTATCCTAGGCAAAGGTGACAATGCAAAGAAACTGGCGGATCTACTCATCCGTATGCGTTCCGAAGAGGAAGTCAGCGCATCTTCCGCTACCTCCAAATCGCCCTCAACCTTTGGTCTCACACCAAGTGCAATCGTAGAGAATGTCATCATTATCGACCGCGAAATCGACTTCTTCACCCCTCTCATGACCCAATTGACATACGAGGGCCTAATCGACGAAGTTTTTGGCGTCCGCAACAATCAGACCGAAGTAGACACCTCCATCGTCGGTGCAGCACCCCAGCAACAGAAACCACAAGGAGCAGCAGCCGCAGCAGGCAACTCCACCCAAGCCGCCACAAAGCGCAAAATCCAACTCGACAGCTCCGACAAACTGTATCCTGAACTGCGCGATTGCAACTTCGCCGTCGTAGGTCCTTTGCTCAACAGAACCGCCCGTCGTCTTCAAGCCGACTTCGAATCTCGCCATAAAGCCGATCAATCAATCTCCGATCTCAAAACCTTTGTCGCAAAACTGCCGTCCTACCAAGCCGAGCAAGCCTCGTTGAAAATCCACACTTCCATGGCCGAAGAAATTATGAAAACCACCCGCAGCGAAATCTTCGGTCGTGTTCTCGAAGTACAGCAGAACTTTGCAGCTGGCGCAGATCCAAACAGCATGAATGACAACCTGGAAGAATTGATTGCTAGAGATGTTCCTCTACCTACAATCCTACGCTTGCTATCTCTGGAATCGTGTGTAGGCGGTGGCATCCGCCCCCGCGAGCTCGAGAACCTAAAGAGACAAGTCATGTATGCCTATGGACACCAACACCTCATCACCTTTGCCGCACTCGAGAAAATGGGTTTGGTGTGCACCAGACAAAGCAATACTGGATACCTGAACCCCATGGGCGGTGTCTTTTCCGGAAACACCGATTACAATGCTGTGCGCAAGACCTTGAAGCTATTTGTTGATGAGGTGGACGAGCAGGAACCTACGGATATCTCGTATGTGTTTTCTGGCTATGCGCCACTGAGTGTGAGGTTGGTGCAATGTGTATTGCAAAAACAACTTTTGGCAAAGCTTTCCAATCCGAGATCGTCGAGTACACCCAACGCCAATGCTGCTGTTGCAAATGTTACGCCAAACACGCAAGCTGCAGGATGGAAAGGATTTGAAGACGTGTTGCAGAGGATCAAGGGCGCTACTGTCGATGAAGTACAGAAGGGGTCTAGTGCAGAGGCTTCGGCTGCGAGACAGACGCTCAGAGGTGGCAATGGGGGTGGATGTAAGACTACGATCGTGGTTTTCCTGGGTGGTGTCACGTTTGCCGAGATTGCGGCACTCAGGTTCATGGGTGAGCAGTTGGGGGAGAAGAAGAAGATCGTTATTGTGACTACGGGTATCTTGTCTGGTAATGCTGCTGTCGAGGCGGCTATGGAGAAGAGGGCTTGGGGTCGCAAGTAGAATGTACAGTAGGATAGTAATGATCAATAGCGTGTGTCTTTTCTCGATGGAAGTTCAGAGTGCTAGCGTTTGTGGTTCGTATAATGTCTCTAGTTTCTACAGGTAGCCACCGCCAGAGAACTTGGAGCCAAAATTGGAAGCCTTGTTGAGCAGGTCCTTCTTGTCGACAAGACCGAGAGAGCTGCCACCGATGTCTTTCTCCCTGTTAAATGCTCGTTTGCTAGGATCGTCGTCTTTGTTCTCTGGATTCGACTCTTTGTGTTGTGCCATCAATGATGGACCTCTTGCCTTGTCCTGTAGACACACGTCAGCTTGGATGTAAGATGTGTCGGATGCGAGCAAACTCACAGTCTGTTCACGTATACGTCTTGCCTCTGCCTCTTTCTCTTTGTTTTTGGCAGCCTCTCTGGCATCAATGTGTCCGGCAGTAGCGGGCTTCACACCCATAGCTTCGTCTTGCAGACGCTTGAGTTTCTCGTCTGGTGTTTCTGTCCATGCGGCAGCGATGTTTCCGCCGGCAGGAGTTGTGTTGCCGCCTCTTGCGTTCTTGCCCGTGTTGAAGCCTCTTGCACGCATCTTGGAGGGATCCATACGAGCAGCCAGATCATCTTGCTGGGGTGGTAGTGTCATCCATTCGTCGCGTTGAGCTCTAGCGGGAGCTGCTGGTTGTGATACCGACGGTCCGCTGTTACTGGTAGAAGGATTCAAGTCGGCAGCGGTAGGTAGAGAAGGACCGAAGCCATCATCGTCGGAGTCGTCGTCTGAGTCCGGGGGTGCTAATGGACGCTCATCGAGAGGAGCTGGCGGGGGTGCAGGACCAGCGACCGGCCGGGCGGATCGTGGTTCTGAGGGGGGTAATGTGGGACCGACTGGAGGAGTAGCGACAGTTGGCGGTAGCGAGGGCCCTGCTGGTGTTGGCGAGGCCGAGGGTGGGAGTTCTGGGCCGGAGACCTTCTGACGTTTAGGGCTCTCTTGGTTTGCGCCGGAAGATGTGGACGAGTCGTTCTTCTGTGCCTCCTCTTGCTGACGCTTCCTCTTGGCCAGGAGATGTGGAGGGAGCTCTGGACCTGCTGCCGACATGATGACTTGATGTGTGAGGGTTGTTGTCGATGGAAGTTGCGAATTGTTTGGTGATGGAAACGCGTCATCGGTATCGCTTCAACTTCGGATTGCTCGACTCTGGTGTGGACTTAGGCTCCAACTGTCGAGGCATTATCTCCACAAGACGGTTCACAACAACCACGACTCTGTATACCATATCTGACACGTCACCTCCGGAGACATAACCTGGGAGAAGAACAAGACTGGGTGCAGTCGCAGAAGAACAGTAGCAAGAGAAGGAAACAAGCCATGTCGACAGGCCGACACGTTGGTCAATGAGCTCCCCGCCCGACCATAGCGACCTGGATGGCCATGACGCTGATGGCACCTTCCCTTTTCCAACCCACCAAAATGACAGCTCTTTCCAATTCCTGTCTCAGCAAGACGCCGATCAAGATCCTGAGGATTCTTTCTTGACAGCCGACGAGACCGTGAGCCGCTCCGGAAGCCCCGTATCTTTCCCACTCCAGCCCGGAGGCTCCTTGGAAGATGAACTTGCTGCAGCAGATATCGACGACATTGACGACGTAGCCCATATCGGTCAAACAACCCCGGACCTCGCCAGCCCCTCCGAGTCCGCCTCTATCCCCGATGACACTCCTTCCGTCCAAGGCTCTCTAGCGTCCTCACTGCCTATCCGTCGTCCTCGTCTGAATCCGCGTGCCTCGACCAACACTCCTCGTACCCCTTCTGGTGCCCTCCAGCCCTTTGAGCGACGCTTCAGCTCCAGGTTCACCTCGCCTACGCCTTCATCACGCGCCGCCTCTCCTGCCTTTCTGTCCCCACATTCTCGCCAATCTTCGCTATCCTCTCAGATTGTCCTGTCACAAGGAGGCAGTGATATTGCAGATGCCCCGGACGCCCCTTGGGAAGTCGTGCGATGGACAAGACTACGGAAGATTACATCACAAGCTTTCTCAGAAGCCGGTAGACGCAACTTTGGCCAGCCAATCTGTTTGGCTGTATCATCGTCCATCACCATTGGCACATCCAAAGGTCTTATTCTGGTCTTCGACTACCACCAGACTCTCAAAGGGATCATTGGTCAAGGCACAAAAGCCGTTGAGTGCGGTCCTGTCACTGCTCTTGCTATTTCTGCCGACTACTCCGCGATTGCTGCTGGCCATGCCACAGGTCACATTTTCACCTGGGAACTTGCTCGTCCAGCTAAGCCCTTCTTGCATATCCCACCCGTACCAAGGGAAGGTCAGCCGCATTCTCCAGATGGGCACGTACCTGGCCGTTCAGTTCTGCACATTGGCTTTCTCGGCACGCGGCGTACTGCTCTCGTTTCTGCAGATGATGGCGGCATGGCCTTCTCTCACCTCGCCTCTCGCGGAATGGGTGTGATATCTCGTTCTGTCAAGACTGCTCGCTTGCTTGGACGCTACCCAGTTCCCAATTTGCAAGAAGAGGCAAGAATCAAGCCTAGTTCTGTACTTGCTTTCGCTCCGCTGCCTCTAGGCAATGTAGAGCAGGCTACAGATACTATGGGTCTCACAGCTCTACTGACTCCCTATCTGCTTGTGATCGTGTCTACGACGCCTATCGCTCAAACACAGCACAAGGCTTCAAGGCCAAAGTCAATATCTCGTCACAGTGCCATGAGTGGCTGTCTTGCTTGGTTCCCAGCAGTCAAGTTGAAGAGCAGTAACAGCACCACTGAACGGGATACCTCGGAGACCAAACTAGTTTACTGTTGGTCGAATGTTCTGACAGTACTTGACGTCGACGTGCAGGTGTCGCAAGATCCAGCCGACAAGGAGAAGCCTCCAAATCTGTTCTTCCATACCAGGAGCAGCTGGGAATGCGAGGAAGCCATTGTCGCAGTCCAATGGTTGAGTCGATCCGTTATCGGTGTGCTCACCATCAGCCAACAGTTGATCATCATAGAAGACGGCGAGTTACATGTCATGGACTCTGTCGATCTATTGCACAGACAGATACATCATCGTGACATCTTCTCGAAGCAGCTTCATCCTGTTGTGGAACAGCCTGACAATGAGCATTCGGAAATGCACGGGGTCATTGCAGATGCTTTCTACCAGAGTTTCCGAGTTTACAAGAATCGACTATTCCTTCTTGGAGCAAGCGATCTTTCAGTCGGAACTCTTTCAAATTGGGCAGATCGGTTGACTGCATTGATCGAACACGGTGACTACATTGCAGCTATTCAGCTTGCTAGAGCATACTATACCGGACAAGCTGGTGGAGTTACAGTCGGCTTGCCAGACAATGCAGATACTCGCCACGACTTGGTCAATGGAAGACTGCTCGAACTCATGTCTGCATCCATTCTGTTTTCCTTCTCGGAGAATGACACCAGCGGCCGACCGCTATCCGATCTAGTGGCCGAGTGTTTCGATGCTTGTGTGAGCATGAACAATCAGAGCTTCTTGTTCGACGACATTTACGAGCCACTGCGAGACGCTGGCCAGAGAGAGGTCTTCCTCGAGATATTGCAAACATATATCATGGATGAAGAGGTCACATCATTACCGCCGCCACTAGTAAAGGATCTGGTAGAGTACTGCATTTCGAAGAACCAGGTCGCTCATCTAGAAGAGCTCTTATGCCGGCTGGATCCGCGCACCTTCGATCTAGACCAGATCACGACACTCTGCAAGAAACATTATCTATACGACGCGTTAACGTTCGTCTGGAATGAGGCTTTGAATGACTACGTCACTCCGTTGTCTGATCTGTTGGCACTTTTGCGCGATGTCAAAGACGTTCAAGACGAGACCGAGGAAGCAGCATTAGAGTCGGCCGTAAAAGTGTTCCCTTACCTCGCGTTCGTTCTGACAGGAAGGAAGTACCCTCAAGGAGATTTCCTCGACGACGAAAAAGCCGACATCCAAAAGGGAAACATCTACCGATACCTATTCTCTCACGAACCTACCGCGTGGCCGTCAGGGTCTTCGTTCATTCTGAGAACCAGACAGAATCACATGGACGAGCCTGCCTTTCCTTATCTACGACTCTTGCTCGAATATGATTCGGCAAGTTTCATGAGCATGATGACAGAAGCTTTTGAGGACCCTTATCTCAACGACTCGCAAGAAGACGATACCACATCTGTTCAGCCGCGAACCAACGGTACTGGTCTAAAGATTACTCGACAATATATTGTCAGTATCCTACTCGATGTCATGTCTTCAGATGATTTCATACCTGAGCAAACTATCTATCTTGATATGTTTATCGCCAGAAACCTGCCAAAATACACGCAGTTCATGGTTCTGTCGAGTTCGTCATTGCAACAAGTCCTGAACCGCTTGTGTAGCTTCCGTGAGGACGACTTGGCTGATGACTGTCAACTCAGTGCCGAGTACCTCCTCTCAGTTTATCATCCTACTGTCACGACTGCACTCATCGATCAGCTTCGAGATGCCCAGTTTTACCGTGTGCTTAAGACCTTGTACAGAACCGAGCACAGACCCGTCGATCTCATCAACACATACTTTGAAGATCCACAGGGGAAGGATGGTATCTTTGACGATCTGGCGTACGCTCTGCAAGAGTCGCATGAGAAGCAGAAAACTCAACTGAAAGATGTCTTATGTGAACATGCTCAAGAGCTGGCATCCATCAATACCTCGAAGGCTGCACATACACTTGCAAGATACACTAATGACATGCTAGAGCGGTTCGTAGATGCCGTCGAGGAGTCGTACACTCGATTTCACCTTTTGCGCACACTGCTTGAGCCTTCGCTGCTCAATCATCGTGCGAAGAAGGTCGCGGCCGAGCCCGTATCAGAAGCCCTGGTGTCACGCTTCTGTGAACAATACGTTGAGCTCATGTGTATCCACGACCCTCGTCATGTGGCTGACTATGTTGGGTTACTAAAATCTGGTGATCTCGATCTCGACCGCGTACTTCCTTCAATGGAAGAAAATGGCGTTGTGGACGCAGCAGTATTGCTAATGGCTCAAGATGGATTGGCAAGAGATGCTATTGATCGACTCTGCAAGCAATTACGAACGCTACAAAAAGCCATTTGCGGTCTGATCGAAGCAGCATCAGAGGCGCCAGACATGCAAAGCACAGAAGAAGCTACCGATGACTTGATAGAAGCCATCGAGAAGTACACACGTCTAGGTATTTGGCTCTGCAACGGACAAAGCGCAGCAATGCAGCAACACCGTCAACCACGCCAACGTACAAATGTAGCTTGGGACGTCAAAGAAACCGATCTTGAGCTCGACGAACTTCTTTGGTTAAATCTCATCGATGCTATCGTCTCGGTATCCAGATCCGTGACCGCAGAAACCAACGACCTCATCGACGATAATACCTTCGACATCGACAGAACAAATAATGCTCTCCGCAGCACAGTTCAACAAACCTTTACAGCTCTCCTCAGTGCCACCTCGACCACAGTCACGAAATCCAACGAAGATGAGCATCAAAGCACACCTCGCCGCAGTCAACACAACCAATCCTTCCTGCACATCTTCCGCGCTTTCCTCTCCCGCGTCTCTTCCTCCTACGCACCTACTCTCTCAGATCTACGTGCTGTACTACTAGATGTCTTCACAGCCTACGCCCACGAATCCTCTGTCTTGAATTTGGCTTCCTCAATGCTCGACATTGACGTCTTTGCCGACATGGACAGCATCCACACCCTACGAAACCAGGGCTGGCGCCCGCGAACCCAGACCTGCGAGTTGTGCAAGAAGCGCACCTGGGGTACTGGGGTAGGTGCTGTGGAACATGACCACGAAGCCATTTGGGAAGAATTCGAACGCCTCGAGAGCAAGAGAGCAGAGAAGAAGATTAAGACGCTTCAACCAGGCGACAATGGAAAAGGCAAGGGTGTGCAAGTGGGTGGAGATGTGGAGCATAGGACCAAAGATAGAGAAGAGGTGGTCAAGAAAATGACGCTGGTGGTCTTTGCTTGTAGGCATACTGTGCATAGGGTTTGTCTTGAGGTGGAAATGGCTGGCATCATTGGCTCAGGGGAAGAGGAGAGGAGTGGATATTCTTGTCCTGTGTGTCATGAGGAATAGATCTTAGAGATGCTTGGATGCAGAGAAGCAACGCGGTAATGTGTGTTCTTGTTGATACTTGTATTGAGTAGACTTTTATCTGAAGGAAGTCTCGAAGTGAGACGATCTGTTCTTGATGATCCCTCTCCTCTGTGGTCTGCATGTCGATCGCTCCTGCCCCTTATGTCTCCAATCTTCTCATCGACTACTTGATGTAATATCAATGTCGAGATGCTCACTCAAGCTGTTCTGCATGATGCGTGTGGTGCCCCCTCCAAGAGATCCCTTCGATCCAATTATCAGTATCTATCGTCCTATCCAACTACCCCTGAATAGAAACCCTCCTTGACCCTCCTCATTCTTCATGCATCCTCAAGTTCCTCCTCCCACTCACTCAACCTATCCATACAATTCTCATGATACACCTCTGTCATCAACGTCTGAAAATCTGGATCTTGAGTTGAATTGTAGAGGGCAGTGAGCTGAGGAACGCTCTTTTTTCTGAGTTTGTCTTTGATGCTGCTGAGTTTGCGTTTGCGGGTTTCCTTTTGGATTGGAGAGAGGGTTTTGAAGAGGGGGGTTTTGGGGGTGGCGGGGAGGGGTTTGTTGGTTTTGACGCTGGTGGTGGGAGTTGGTTTGGTGGGTTTGGTAGCAGTGGCAGGAGTGGTGGAAGGGACTCTGGCAGTAACAGTGGTGCTGGGAGTGCTTGGGACGCTGGTGGTAGGCTTGTCGGGAGTAGGTGTGGTTGGTGCTCCGGCGATGGATTTCTTGCTGTGTGTGGATGCAGGAGTGTTGCTGGTCGAAGGAGTGTCGATCTGATTGTCGCTAGGACTTGTGGCTCTGGTGATAATATCGGAGGGTCGTGGGTCGTGATCAACTTGAGTCAGGTCCCTAACAAGTTAGTTTGGTCGGGATGAGAGGATATAAATGTTATTACGCACTCATCGGTAGTTTCTGAGTTGTTGTCAACGACTCTCTGCGCGCCTGAATTGGCGTGTGCTGATCTTGTCTTCATCCTCGATGAGTTGATAGGATATCTATCGATAGGATGGTTGACGGGGAAGATGAGGATCGCTAGGAGGAGAGACAAGATGTGGGTGTCAAAGACGGGTGTGTTCGAAGACGTGAATGGGATCGTGGCAAGGTATAAAGAAGATCTGATGGAAGCCCAAAGAAACAAGCTCTCCAAATGAAAACACCGAGTGAAAACAACAAACGCGTTGTCTCAAAAAGCGAAGATGTCACAACAACCCATTCACTCCACCAACACTCCCTCCCCTTCCCATCTCCTATGCCCCTTCCCATCACCAAAACGTAGCAAAAAACCAGAGCCGGAGCTCCATGGGAAAACTCACGTTCTCATCCCTTGATCTTAGCCACCAAATGACGGACATTTGGCTAATACAAGGATTAAGGCGTACACGGCGGGATTCGAACGGTGGTTTTATTACCGAATTCGTAAACAGGCGTGAGTGTAAGCCGTTACACCACTCAGCCGATTACAGTGACAAAGGGCATCTGAGAGAGGTATATGGCCTTAA
Organism: Aureobasidium sp. EXF-12298; assembly: GCA_024195555.1. Classification (NCBI taxonomy): domain Eukaryota; kingdom Fungi; phylum Ascomycota; class Dothideomycetes; order Dothideales; family Saccotheciaceae; genus Aureobasidium; species Aureobasidium sp. EXF-12298. Next base: position 31,886 of record SWBJ01000193.1, on the reverse strand, counting down.
GGGGTAGGGGGTCGGGGTTCGAATCAGAGGTAAGTAGAGGGAATACTTTTGCGGCAGATTGGAGATGATGGAGGAAAAAGGGTGACGATGACCGTGTTTGGTGTTTTTGATGCTGTCTCTGAGGACCCTTGGTGTTATTTTGGATGATAGCTCTTGAGACATGTTCATGCCTGCCCATTGTTGAAGACGGAGAGATAGACGATATCAAGAATAAATGAACAAGGCAAGTACTCACAAAGCAGATCTTGCAGCGAGCAAGGCAAGAACGATCGTTCTCTTCAAAGCTACAAAGAACGCACCTTCCCCATAGCTTCTAGCCACGGCCATGTCTATACAGTCCCACTACTATCGAGACGGCCAACCATATCCTTCATCTGCTTCTCAGAGCTCCAGCTCAAGTGTTGTGTCAGTGGTGCTAGTGCAGGATCCTTGAGCAAACGACCAATCGCGGCCTTTGAGATGTTTTCCTCATCGAGCCATGTTGCAAAGGCAAGGTCGAAGTTGCTTCTGAAGTCTCCAAGATGCGCCGCTTCTTCACTTCTAGAGCGTTTCTGTGTGTCACCGGATTGGGTGATGTCGAAGACTGGTTGTTGAGATAGCGGACAGCTTTCGTCAACCGTATGTAACGGTGGTAGACCAGGTATGAGGTCCGCCAATGGTGGTGGGCTGGGTGCGTGGTACGCACCATGGGAACTGATGCTAGCATGTGATAGTGCTGCCACTTTTGGCGCTCGCAAATCATCTTCTGCTGCAGCATCTTCCTCTCGCTTGCGCTTTCTACTCGCTATGAGGGTATCATTGGCTTTCTCGCCAAGGTGTGATATGAAACCCTCAGTCAGAGGGCCATCCCATGAAGCTATTTGCCGCTTCATGACTTTAATGTCCTCGTGTTCAGACGCCGTGATGCCCCTCTCGTCTGGGACGAAACCGTAACGTATCCATAATTTTGTCCAAGCTTGGAAGTCTGCGAATAAAGGGTCAGTATGTCAGAGAGTTTGACTCATTCTTGGTCGTATTTACCATGGTGTCTTAAGTCTAAAGCTAGGATTTTTAGATATGCTTTGCGATTCACAACACACGCGTGCCTATGTTTCACCAATTCCTCGTAATTTAAGCATGATACAGAACATCCCATACATTCAAACGAGGGTGGTCCGCATTTGCGAGGCATCGTATAAAAAAATGTAACTCGACAGATGTAACAAACTGTCAGATTGTCAATCTGGCTGCAAATGGAGGTAATTCGAGCTGACGCGCCATAACGCGTAAAGTAGGAAGTGGAGATGTCGATGCTAATGATGGTGACTGTTGCCAACACTTGACACGAGTTCCATATCTGCTAACATGACAAGCTCCTCCGGCAGGAGTTCTAAACAAAAATCTCGCTCAACGGCATCCCGCATATTCTGCTGACCAATTCCTCATCTTCGTCCTCACCCTCAGCACCAGAATCTGTCTCAAGCGACTCCATGTAATCCCGGGTCATCAGACCTGTCAATGGTTGCAAGGTAGGATCTTTGACCAGACGACCAATGGCCGTTTTGGAGATCTTTTCACTCTCTAACCAGCTCGCAAAGGCTGCATCGAAGCGAGCAGAGCCACGACCTGCAGGGGACGAGTCCTCAGGCGAAAGTTCGATGCCATTCGTCAATTTCTGATTGACGGCGGTGGGTTGGCGTTCATCCTGTGATATTGCATTGTTGAGGCTTGATGAATCGGCGGATGTATGGTTCCTAACAGTGTTTCTCGATGGCGGTCCGAGAAGGCTCCCCAGGAGTAGGGGGCCAGATGTATGATTCCTCTTACGCGGAAGAGTAGTGTCTGACTCGAGTAGCGACCGCTTCTTCGATGTGTTCCGATCATCCAGATCACCAGAAAAGTCCCGATTCGAGGTTGTCCTTTTCTTCATGTTCCGCCTCTCAAGAAGTTCAAGATTGGAGGAATGTCCGAGATTGGACATAAACTCTTCTGTCAGAGGTGCCTTCCCCCAGGCTTTCAGCTGCGATCTCATGTTCTCCAGAAGTAGGGCTTCTGAATTACGGAGGCCTCTCCTGTTCTGCATAGGGTCGAATCGTATCCACAGCTTCTCTTGGGCTTCTGTGTCTGTGAAGTTGTTAGTAAGTCACCGCAGGGCACGAATCAGTAAAGGCTGCACTTACCCGCTAGTCTAAGGCCCAAGGCTTTGACTTTTAGATACGCCTCTCGGTTTGCGTGGCAGAGGAGTCTATGCCCGCGTACCTGGGCGGCGCTTTTGTACCCTCCGGAGCATGCTCTGCATGTAAATTGAGAATACCACGGCATTCTGTTGTGAAAGATAGGTAGCAATCCCTTGTTTGAAGTCCTCCGAAGATCTGAAACTGCCTCTTCTCTCATCCACTCAAGCTCATCTGGTGCGATGCATTTTTCGAGCTCAGACACGAACTCCTCGGTTAGAGGTGCAGCCCCCCAATCATTTAACTGCCGTTTCATGTAACCTAAGTACTCCCACTCATCTTGTCTCTTATTCTTCAGATCTGGCGTAAAGTCGTACCGTAATCCGAGTCTCTCTTGCGTTTCTGTGTCTGCCAGTATCATCAGCAACCTGGGATATATGAATCAGCTATCACCACTCACCATCTGGGTCAAGACCTATGGCCTCAATTTTGAGATACACAGATAGATTTTTGCGGCAGTCACCTTTATGTGTTTCATAATCCGCGGCACTGGTGCTTTCTTTGAGGCATGCTCTGCACTTTAATGGCGACATTCTGGTGGCAATGCTAGTTGGTAAGAGGAAGCAGAGTGGTGGTTGCTAAGGGACGCGAATGGAGATCTCTGTACGCGATGGTTTCGCGTGTGATTCGGAAGCCGATGTTGACAAGTTGGTGATCGTTGTCAACGAATGCGAAGCCTGGTCGGGGTAAGGACAGCAACGTCGTGATGACAACAGCGATAGAAACGATGGTTAGGCACAGATCATGAGCTGAAGGCAACGTGTCGTGGCAACTGATGGCATTCAATGAGTATGCGATTGTTGGATGGACGGTCGGCTAGTACCACAACTCCGCAACTATTCTAATCTTTGACCTTTCGCGAATTCTGATCTTTGCCGATTTACTAATTTACTAATTTACCTATAGTTTTATGCTCGGTATACCTATATTTATATAGTGCTCGAGATTATACCTTATTCATCGATATGCCACCTTCTCTATAGCTTATGTAAGTATAATCCCTTAGTAGACAATTTTTTTTTAGAGGCGATATTGATTACCACTCGACTCGAATTGTCTTAGCACGTAGACGCATCCCGTACGTGATTAGATCGTACGCGCGTAGAGAGTTATACAAGCTTAGCATAAGCATAATAAAATTATGATCTTGCACGGCAAGGACTGTATAGCATATAGAGAAAAAGCAGCTCTATTTAATGCGAAAAGGTTAGCGTTATGCGAAGTAACGAAGGAGCAAAGTGAGTAGTAAAGTAGCAAATCAGTACATCAGCAAAGATCACAATTCGCGAAACGTCAAAGACGTGATAGTTCCGGAGTTGTGGTACCAGCCGACGCTCGGATGTTGGTAATTGAAATGCTGTAAGCTAGCTGTCCGCTATTCGCAACAAGGCAGTCACGACCTTGCATCGATACCAAGCCTTCCACATCTCCTCCAGACACCGACATGACTTACAATTTCTGTGAACACGAAAAGGCAGGACACACGAAGCATTATTAAGATGATAAGCACAAGCAAAGAATGCGTAGCGATTACTAACAAGCCTACAGAGCCAGGAGCACAACGGTAACGATCAGCAAGAAAGCTATGTATTATACACGAATCGAATACAGTGATCGATCACTCATCACTATCGTCATCAACAACCTGTCTCCTCCTCACCAACTGTCTACGAACAGGAGCAACGTCCTCATCTCCATCATCAGACTCAACATTAACAACTTCATCCAGCATACTAGACGGACCAAAGTCAGGCAAATCCTCATCACTCTCCTCAGCAATATTCTCTTGAGTAAACAGATTGAGTCTGTTTTTCTTCGGAGGATTGTGAGTAAGTGGTTGAGAGCTGGAAGCAAATTCTATAGGTGCATCGCTGCCAACAACAAAGTCGTCGAGTTCTGAGTCGGCTTCGTCTTCATGATCATTGCCTTCTTCGCCAGATGTGTCTGCAGAACCGAGATCGATGCCTTGAGTGCCTAGACGTAGGTGCGCGGGCGTTGGTTCTGGGCTGGATGATGCACCTTCCATGTCTGAGCTGTCTCGCGTGGTCGTTTGTTTCTTTGGACGGCCACGAGGTTTTGGTGTCTTTGCGACAGGCGGGGGTTTGGGAGCTTTCGGAACTTTTGGAGCTTTGGGAGCCTTTGGTGCCTTTGGCTCCTTTGGTGCCTTAGGGGCTTTGGGGACTCTCGGTTTAGCAGGCGCCTTTCTTGCTTTGGCAGGTTTGGCCACTGGCAGATCGGCGTCTGACATCTCTACGACAGTCGGGTCTCCTAGCATCTCTGACACGTCGCCTTCGAGATCTGATTCACGGAAGTTATCCTTGAAACTTTGCACGACGTCGTCGGTTATGCCGCTCAAACGCTTCATCAAACTCGAAGCTGCCAATGAAGCTCTGCCATGCGCAATGTACTTAGTCGGTCCCGGGAAGGAGTTTGAGAATCGGTCCAGTCGTGGCAGGCCAACAATGGGAGCGCGATCGTTTGTGTCTTGGACGTGCTTGTATTTGCGTTCCAGCTCACGCTCACAAATCTTGTTCAGATAGACGTCGTCCAGCGATGGTATGGAGACTGGCTCGATACCTGGAGGAAGTCGGAACATCTTTTTGACAGAAGCAGCAGTTGCTTTCTTGGCCTTGGCTTTGCCGCGAGGTGCCAGCTCCTCTGCATCTTCATCGTCCATCCTACCGGCAGCAACGAATCCAGTTCGTACATTGTCAGGCATGTGAAACTTCTTGGGAGGTGCTTTTGGAGCTCTGCCACGACCCTTTTTCGGTTCAGGAAGCTCAGCTTGTGAGTTCTCCACAGGAATCTCAACAACTCTCTTGTCCACGGCGGGCTGAGTTTCTCTGGGTAGGATGCGAGGTGATCTGTCATCGTGGAAGGTGAAGTCCTTACCAGAAGCAATCATTCCTTGCATCTTTTCGTAGTTGTCCTTGGCCTTTTCGAAATCGGGCACTTCCTTCTCATTCATCAATAGCAGGACGATGTTACCCTTGCGCTTTCTTCCGGTACGTCCCATACGCTGAAGCATTCTGATAGGTGAGGCAGAGGCGTCGTAACAGACAATGAGATCGACTTCTCCGATATCGAGACCTTCTTCACCAATGGAAGTGGCAACCAAGGTATTGTACTTGCCCTCTTTGAACTGCTTGATGACTTCAAGTTGACGCTTCTGGTTCATGCCTTCGGAATTCTTCGAGTCAGCTTGACCAACGAACACATGTGGTCTGATCATAGGCTGGTTCCTGTTCAAAACGCGAACAATCTCTTCAGCACTGTCACGATATGCCGCGAAAATCATGATCTTTGTGCTCGAAGGTTGTCCTCCTGGTGCAGCTGCTTTCTCTTCAGCATCGAGGAAATGATTCAGGACCACAGTCCGGAGGTGTTCTAACTTGGGATGTCCAAGAAATTCAGGGTTGCGAGTCCAGGTGAGCATCATATTCATCATCTTGGTGAAGTTCTCGTCGTCTCGGATTTGTGCACCATATTTGCCCTTGAGCTCGCCTTGGTCAACTTTGTTCCTGAACTCGACCATTCCATTGTAGAAAGGTGTAATGCCGTGGAACCTGAGCATGGATATGGAGTGACCAAGACTCCCGAGTACCACGAAGATGCTGTTGACCATGCCTTTGACAGCTTGTGGCGCCTTCTTGCCCGCGTCAGTGCCGAACCACTTCCTTCGAGCTTCAGTACAGCCAAAGGCCGTAAGCTTCATCGGGTCTTTGTTCCAGTAGGCGTTTTGACTTGCAAGCTTTAGAAGCACAGGCCGTATAGCGTTTCCAGCGAGCTCCATGATGATCTGTTGCTCTTCTGAGTAGTCGAACTTGATGACGTCGATATCACGACTATGGACATATTGTCTGATGTCCAGGGAAGTTTCTGTACGAATCTCACAGCGTGATATGTCGAGACCGTCAATGACTTGCTGTACTGCTGGAACATCAGAACCAGGCGTGGCAGTCAAAGCGAGTACGCGAAAGCTTGTGTTGAATCGTCGGACGAACTTGATGACCTCAACATAAGCGTAGTTACCTGTTGCACGATGCGCTTCGTCGACCACGATCAGTACAATTCGCTTCGGATCGCAGAGACCAGTCTTGAGATCATTGATGATAGTTTGTGGAGTCATGAAAAAGACTCTTTTCGACTTCCACTCCTCTGCTCTCAAGCCAGGCGAAGTTTCACCTGTAAGCATTACAGTCTGCGACCGAGGAATACCTACAATGTTGAAACAAGCATCGACTTGCTGAGCAACAAGGGGCTTTGTAGGTGCCACAAAGACAATCTGCGCACTATCCGTCCATCGGAACCAGTTCAGCATGATCGTCGCTGCGATAAATGTTTTACCCAGACCGGTGGGTAATGCGACTAGTAAGTTGTGGAATAGACCTCGGCTGACGATATTGAATTGATAGTCACGAGTGGTACCGAGGTTGGTAGGATAGATCCAGGTTCTGGTAGCTTCTTCATTGAGCTTGTGATGAGTCGGCGGTTCCCTCTGTGTTGCCAATGGCCAGGCGTGTCTCTTGTTGGCCTGGGTAGCTGGGCCCATTGGCACAACTGTACCACCAAATAGCGTCTTCTGTACCAATCCGGCACGTGGAGGGGCAAGATTTGGCTTGGGTGCTGCTGCGGCAACTCTTGGTGGTGACGAGGTGATACATATCGGACCTCCTAGGTTCTTAGCCGGAGTCTGATCGTCGGAGTCAAAAGCGTCTGACGGTAGATCTGCAAGTTCGTCTGCAAAGTCCGCAACCAATGGAGCTACGACGCGAGGTGCTGGGGCTGTCACTCGTGATGGGAAGGTGGGTTTGACAATATCCGTCCTTGCAGGAGGCGGGCTACGTGTTGGTGATTTGTAGAGTTCATCTGCAGATTCCTCGGTCGGTGAGACTGCCCTACGTGGTGGAGAGAGAGGTTTGGCAGAAGCGGTCTTTGCAGGAGGCGAGCTGCGCGTTGGCGATCTATAAGGTGCCGCTTCTTTCGACTGTGCAGCATCGGCGTCTAGCATGATGAGATCTTCGGTATCAAAGTCGTCACTGCTAGAGTCTTCTTCCAGAAAAGGCTGCACTTTCGGCAAATTGTTGTTCCGTTGAGGTTGGTCCGCGACCAGGCCCATCAAGAGCTCAGAGTCAATGTCATCGCTCAAGTCTCCCCATGCGTCTGAATGTGTGGTAGGGGTCTTAGCGAACACGTCCGGCGTACGAGTCTTCTCTACAACAGATTGATGTACGGTAACAGAGTTCGCCGCGAGAATTGGATTGCGAATTGGTGTAGTACGGTTCTGAGCACCATCATTGTTTCTCAGAGCCGAATGATTAAGAGTGCTTTTCAGCAGTGAAGGTTGACGAGCCGGCATCGAAATCACAGGCGCCTGCTTTGGCACCAAAACATCCTTCTTCCAAATCGGACCTCTGATACTCCAAGGAGCGGAAGATTCCGGTGGTTCTTCGTCTGCAAATCGATCCGTCAAAAGGTCTTGCATAGCCGGTGTATGAATACGATGCTTCGGCTTTACAACTTTCTCATCATCAACATCTTCAGAACCAGACCCAGTGGATACACGTTTCCGTGAGTTGCGTTTTGACTTGGTGGTGCTTCGTCCTATAGTGTCGTCTGAATCGCCGAGTAGACTTGCATCATCTTTGATAGAGGTCTTTTTCGAGACCCGTGGTTTGCGTTTGGGTTTTGCTGCGACGACAGGAGGATCGAATGCATCTTCCTCGCCGTCAATGATGGGATTCTCAGTCACAGCCTTCCTCTTTGCAATTGGCTTCTTGGTAGCAGCCGCTTTGCGAGGTGCTGGTTGCTTCTTTGGCTTGGCCGCTGTAGTTGTAGTTTTGCGGCGCTTTGCTGGTCGAGGAGATGAATCGAACTCATCGTCTTGAATGTCCTCAAGATCCGCTCTTCGAACACCATCATCCCCATCATCAGAATCCATGATGGAGTTGATTCTCAAAGTTTCGAGACCCGCCACTTCGAAGGTCGAACGACGCGCCGGGGAAGACGCGTAGAGGCAACCAGCTTCGGCTCGAGCTTCCCGCTTTGTCAGGTGCACCAATTCACAAAGTTATGCATATTTTGTTCAGACATTCACATATTGGTGCTCGAGCAGTATATTCTGTCACTCATTATCGGCCTAGAGAACCAATGATACTACCTACCATAACTGCAGCCTCCCTCTCCCAGTTTCCAACCACCTTCTTCGAACCTGTTGACGACGGTAATTGACTGCCTCTGTGCACGCACTCTTTGACGGCATCCCGAACCTTGTCCCTATTTGTTTTTAGTGTTCGGGCGCTGACACCTCCGCGAGCAATAATCTCCTGGACCCTTGGTGACAAAGAAGAAGCCAAAGAGCGCCAGAAGTAAGATGGTAGAGATGAAGTGTCCAGTGCTGCGAGAAGAGGGCCCAAGAAGTTGGGCGGAGGTTCCAGCAGAGCAGATGTATTGCTGTCTGGAGAAGCAGGTAGAAGTGGGTGAGCTGGAGGTTTCGCAGTTGATAGCAGTGATTCCAATGCCACTATATTCTGACACCTTGCGCTGATGTCGAGCAACGTCCGATCAAGTGTTGGGAGGGTAGCTAGAGCACGTGCTAAGGAAGTGGCTGATGCTGTAAGGGAGGTCTGCAGATATGACTGTAATGCCGCTACAAGCACAGTCGGATTGAACGTGGCTCCTTGTACGGCAGATGATTTTGGCGGCAAGCTCACTGGAGAGAGAAGGTATAGTGTGTGTAGCGCTGCCAGTGTCCTTGCTCTGGTATCGTCATGCTGCGCAAACACCGAGCCTGCTCCACCAGATGAGCCCGTGAGGGTCGACATGCTGAACTCACGCACACTCTGCTGTGCCTTTGCCAGTAAACTTCGCTCGGACGGATCAAGTAGCTCAGCCCGCAACGTACTAATGGCGTTCACTCGGGCCAACAATCTTGCCTCAGCTACATCGTCGGGAGACAAAGTCTGTCGAAGAGACAAGACTAGTCTGGCCGCAGGAGCAAGGGCTCGATATCCTTCACGAGGCTTGTCCGTGTCCACCATGCTTCCCTCCAGTGTACGGCCAATCTGTAGGCATCTTGCGACAGCCCTGGCAAGCCGTAGTGTGTTGGCTAACCTGTCCGCTGCGAGACGTACTTGATCGGCCTGTTCGTATCTTTCTACCACATCTTGATGTAGCCTTGTATACGCCTGCTGTAGTCCTTGGACCTGGGATTCGAGAGTGTCGAGAACGTGTGTGCTGGCCTTTGCGCGGCTTGATGTGTGCTTTAGCAGAGGTAACGCGGACGAGGTCGTGAGAGAATCAATGTGCGTGTCAACCTCTTGTACGTCAAACAATACACGCGACAAGGGTGTAGAAAGGTCAAGGGATGTGTCGTTGGCGTCGTTGGTGGAGAGGATGAGCGTATTCGTGAAGGTCGGAGCGTGAAAGTCTGGCGATGCAAATGCTTCGTAGTCGATGTACGACTCTTCTGAGTCTGCGGCTGCCATACTGATATGTTGTTGCCGGTATTCCGATTTCTGCGTCGGCTGTTTTAGTAATGTTTGGCGAACGATCTAGTTGATGACATGACATCGAGGAGTCTCGGCGAAGCTGCGGCCGAGGGGTATACATCTCAAAACATGGAGTTTGCCAAGAACTAATTCACATTCGATGGGCGATGACAGTCAAAACTTAAAGTATCATGTCCCGCTAAGTACTACTTCTGTTTATTCATGAGAGTCTCTCGTAGGGTTTGTACACAATTCTTCGCTGCAGAAGAATGACAGACGCCTCTTTGCTATCTAACAATACCACCTTGATGAGACGATAAACCTATCCTATGCTCCATCCACACCTCTCCTGGTAATCGACGTCCTTAGTTCTTTCCAGTACCGGTAACTCTGGTACCTTTCTTCTCAACAGTTTGCTTCAGAGCGGCAAGCACTCTCTTGCGCTGTGCAGCTCTGTCCTGGTACCTTCTGACCTCCTCGATGCTCACGTCCGCCATCTTTCTGCGAGGTGTGCCTTCAAGCATAATACTGCTGCGTCCGAATTCAGAATCGCCATTGTCTCTGCGTAACGAGCCACCGAATCTACCAAGCATGCCCGAGATACCGAGAGGAGCAGCACCGTTTGCTGCAGCATTCTTGCCGCGGGTTGCAGGCGGGGTACCGAACAGATTACCACTAGTTGAGCGCTCCAAAGGACGAACACTACGGATGCTGCTACGAAGAAGGTCCTCGTTACTGTCAGAGATGTTGAGATTGGCGAGTCCGCCAGGCAGGCGGCGGATCTGTGCTTCTAGAACATCGACATCGCCTGATTTCTGCTCAATCATAGCAGTCATCTTCATGATGGTGTTGGTGACGGCCTCGACGGTAGGAACGCGCTGAGTAGCAGGTCCTTGAGAAGGAGCGGCAGCCAGATCAGCACGAAGAACACTCAGTGCCTCTTCGGCGTCTTGTAGCAGCTTCTGCACCTTGGCTACACCTTCCCTGAGCTCATTCTGCTGTATTTGGGCGTCGTTGGTAAGTGGTGAGGCCCGGTGGGTTGCGCGTTGTTGGGGATCAGCACGAGCGCCAATCTGCTTTCTCATGTCAACCGTTCTAGTGCGCAGCTTTGTAGCATCCTTTTGGAGCTCGGCGAGTTCTTCGAGCTTTTGAGAGACGCCATCGACCTTTCCTGCATCAAGGTCTTCTCCAATCTCTTTCTGGACGACATCGAGCTCGTTGACCTCGACAAGGCACCACTCTTCGGCCTCTTCAAGGTCGCTACGTTCACGACCGGATTGTTTGTATTGAGTTTCGTGACCCTTGATGAACGATTCCAGTGAGCGCGCATTCAAGCCAAGCGTGTCAATCATGCTGTTGATGTCACGGAAGACCTTCTCGATCTGACCTGCGATACCGAGCTTGTTGACACGGCCGACGTAATCTTGATGGGCGATGAAAGGCTCAAGGTCCATGGATGGCTCGACTTCGGAAGCAAGTAACTCACGGACGCGAACATCTTCTTCATCGCTGAGCTCTCCAGCGTCAGGAACTTCAGGTGATTTGGGTCGCTGCGCAGAAGACGATTTAGAGTTCTTGAATGGATGCCCCTTTTTCAGCGAAGGCACAGTGATCGGCTGTCTTGATGCAGGAAGGCCGGCTGGGGTGCTTGACAACTGTCTGATAGGCGAGGGTGAGCGTGGCGAATCTTGTGATTTTGATGGCGGTGCGAAGAAAGGTCCCTTGGGCAGGCCAGCCGGAGTGGTTGAGGCGGCTGGAGAGGTTGGTCGTAGCAGCTTACTGGCGTCGCCTGTTGAGTGAGAAAGGGAAGGGAATTCAAGACGGGAGCCAAAAGGAGTATTCGAGGCCTTCTTCGCGTCGAATGTGTTTTCTGGCTCCTCGGCTTCACTCTCGTCTTCATCTTCCTCGTCCTCTTCGTCGTACTCGTCTTCGTCTTCGTCTTCTTCATCCCCCTCTTCTTCGTCTCCCTCGGATTCTTCACCATCGTCCTGAACCCACGATCCATCTTCCTCCTCATCCTCTTCTTCCTCGTCGCTTGCCGGTAGCTGACCGGCATCATCACCGAGGTCGACGGGAGGACTGCCCGCGATGGGAGGAATGTCCTCTTCCACTGACTGCTTGGGTTTGGACGATGTGAAGTCAGGAGGGAGGGGGGCATCTTCGGGCTCTTCAGCCTGCTGAGATGGGATGTCGTCCAACTTCGGGGCCTCGGTACCAGGCTCTTTCTTGATGGGTGCAGCTGCTTTTGTCTCCTTGCTCGCTTCACCAAGCATGTTACTGAAACCAGCTCCAAACATAGATCCTCCACCTTGCTTAGGAGCCGGCAAGTCATCTTTTGCGCTTCCATCTCCCTGGAATCCTGAACCAAGTTTGAAGCCACCCAACGTTGGTAGCTTGGAGGCCTTGTCTGAGTCTCTACTAAGCGGAGAAGCTGGTTTTCCAGAGGGCTTACCAAACTGGAATCCGGTCTGCTTGGCAGGTAGGCCGAAGACAGATGCAGGAGATTTGGGACTGTCGGTAGATTGTCCGAACAGATTTGAAGTTTTGGACTTATCTGGTGTCGATCCGAATACTGATGAGGTCTTTGACGTGTCAGGTGTTTGTCCGAGAACGGATGATTGTGGCTTTGCGGATGACTGTCCAAAGGTTGTCGAAGGCTTGGGAGCTTCGACAGCACTGGCTGGAGACTTCTCCTTAGCAGGCTCATCCCGACTGTTCTCTGCAGGCTCGTCATCCATACTCTCCTCCTTAGTCTCCTCTGCCGGCTTCTCAGGTGTTGGAGCAGCGCTACTCGGCTTGCCGAAGCCGAAAGAAAGTGGAGAGGGCTTGGCGGGCGTAGATGCTGAGGGAGCAAATGCTGCAAATGGAGAGGCAGGGGACTTGTTCTGATCTTTGTTTCCAATAGCAGCAAAAGGAGATGTAGACGGCTTGTTTTCGTCCTTGGCTGGTGCGTTGAACTTTGCGAAGCCAGACGCACCGGATTCTGAAGGCTTACCGAAAGCAGGCTGCGACCCGGGCGATGAAGTCGCCCAGACTGGTGCTTTGCTTCCCAACCCGCTGGACGATCCAAAGGTTGCGTTGCCACTGGCACCACCCAAAGCAGAGCCGAAGACCTGGCCCTTGGGTGGGGTCGCAATTGAGGACTGGGCGGCAGGTTGGCCCCATGGTGAGGCCTTGTTTCCGAGAGCGCTGGCAGCGCCCATACCTGGTACACCGGGTGCGCCAAATGCAGGTTGCGAGGGTTGTCCGAATGCAGGTGTAGATGGTTTACCAAAGGCAGGTGCTGCTGGTTTTCCGAATGCTGGTATAGATGCTTGTCCGAAGGCAGGTGTGGATGCCTGTCCAAAAGCAGGTGTAGATGCTTGTCCGAAGGCCGGGGTAGATGGTTTGCCAAAGGCGGGCGTAGAAGCTTGTCCAAATGCAGGCGTGGAGGCTTGTCCGAATGCAGGTTTGGGTGCTTGTCCGAATGACGATTTGCCAAAGGCTGCAAAGCCTGTGGCAGCAGGCGTTGCGGGTGTAGCTGGAGTAGAAGGTGCAGGCTGTGATTGTGACTGTGTAGAGGCCACTGATGTGAGACCAGAGTAGGGAAGTCCTTGGCGAACAGCATCTTTGTACACAACCCACCAAGTAGAAAGAAGACCCTCATTGTTCAAGACCATAAGTGCTGGTAGGGGGCCTGAAGACTCAAGGTCGTCTCCCGGAATGGGCTGCATAACTTCATCCGTTGAGGAAAGATCAAGGTCCATACCAACGGGAGACGTGTCAGACATGCCATCCATAATGCTCATCGGGAAGGTTGCACGAGCCGAGTCCCTCTCGAAACTGGCGACGGTGTAGGTGTTGACAGGTGCGTCTGCTACTAGGGGTTGTGAGGAACTAGTGATGACACCCGCCTCATTGCCAGCAGAGGAGCATAGAATCAGCATGTCTTCCAAGTTTGGTGGGAACTTCCTCAGTCTGGAAACGAGGAAGTGTGAAGGGAACCGCTTGGCGCTGAGGTCGGGCAAGGCTGGATCTCCGGAAAGTTTTTGTGACGTGAAAGCTCCGGATGACTTTTCTCTATGCAACATGTGGTAGGATGAATCCGCTGCCTCGTCCGTAGAATCAGGAGTGTGGATGACCAGGAAGTCATCGTTTGCGATCCAGACTATACTCGACATAGGCGCAGCTTGGTCGAGCTGGGGTGGTCGCGGAAGTTGAGCCTTGAGAGCACCTTGAGGGTCAAATTGCTCAGCACCGCCATCTTCGAGACCAGCAACAAGCTGCTTGCCCTTGACACTCCAAGAGACACATCTGACACCCTCGCGGAAGACGGGACCATTGGCAGTGTTGATTAACGAGCGTTGCTTAAGATCAGCGAGCATTAGTTTACCATCGGTAAGGACGACGGCGAAGAGATGAGCATTGTCGGGGCTTGGATTCGGTGCGAGTGCGCGGACCGAAATGCCATTGGTGGCCAGTTGGAATGCGGTTTCTTTGTTTCCCTGCAGAAGTGCTTGAACGTCGTATACGGCGAGACCACCTCCTTCTTGCGCGGCGATAACCAGGGAGCTCTCATCAGCCGAAAAGGCAACATGTGAGACTTGAGGGACGGCGAGTGAGAGCTGGGGGATGATGTCCTTGGGCTTCTTCTCGGATCCAGCAGCATCGACTTCCCAGTATGTCTTTCGCACCGTGTCGGACGAGACCAATATGACCGACTCGGAGGTTCCAGCGGCGATGAGTCCCTTACCAGAGGCAATGGACAGCAGCGAAGCCCAGGCTGGGGGTTGTTTATCTTCTGGCCAGGCCTGCGACAGGCGGACTTTTGATTCTCCTCCGATGTCCTTGAACCCGAGAGCGTCCTGGAAGATCTCCTGAGCGTCGGGCAAGGCATTCACCTGAGAGCCTGCATTTGCGGCGTTTCCGACGTTTTGGAAACCCCACGACATGATGGGTGGTATGTAGGAACGAGCTCTAAGCTTGGTGGAAAGGCGCGCGCGCGATGCGCATAAGTTCTTGGTGTTGTTGAAATTCTTCGGCTGATGTGTTGGTCCTGGATCGGAGTCGGATACTGAAGCTAGAAGAAGCGGAATAACGGTGCGGTAATGCGTGTTCGAGAAGGCGTGTTGAAATGACAAACAAAAGTTATTCGACCTTCACTTGAGCTTTGCTGCTCGCGCTTGCCTGTCGCGCATCCAACTCGCGCTAGCGACTCACTCGAGTCTTGGCACTTATGGTATATGATTCGAGTCGGCTCGTCAATACTTGCCTCTACTCAAGCACAACACGTTGAATCAACAAGTTTCATGCTCTCCTTGCTGGATGAATTTGATATTTGCTGGCTTCTCTATCCGTCTGGTATCCTCCAATCCGCCTAACGTGACCCCCTTTTTGACTTGCTATGGTATGCCTGAGAAACGCCTTTTCGCCTGTCTTCCGTATCTCATTATTTGCATCGCTTCTCGATGATGCTAGAACCGTGCTCCTCGTATTCCTTCTTGGAGATCCACATCTGCTTCTGTCAGTATCTTGTTGCATAGCATAAACTAAAACAAAGCTTACCTGGTGGAAAGTGCCCAAACTTGCGAGAATGCTACCACCAACCCATGATCCGTACTTTCTGTCGGTTACAATATTGCTGGCATGCACTCTGACACGAGGGTTGGGATACAGTGCCGAGAGCTCACTGTGCAGACGTTCTGCGAGCTTATCCAGCAGACTGCCACCTCCTGTGAGAACGATGTTGTTCAATAGCACTGGTCTGATCTCAACGTCTACAGCAGACAAAGCTGCTTGAACCATAGACGTGATGGTGTGCTTCTGATCCGGCGTAGGATGGCTGTCATCGGTGAGAGCTGCCTTGGCGTCGAACAATCCCTCGGCAACTCGGAAGCGCTCAATGCCAAACACTTGGTTCCAGCCGTCTGGCATCTCGAATGGTCGTGGTGGCAGACTCTTAATCGTGTCGACGTTGATATGGTTGCCCATGCCATCCACTACGTCCAGCTTACCGGGACCTTGCCATACTTGCACCATACTCTCCTTGAAGGATGTGAAGATGCGCTCTTCCTCGTTCTTCCTGAACGAGTCTGTCGGCGGAACATCGAATTTAGCATATGTGGCGTTGGGAGCTTGGCCAGCGTCAACAGGCGACTTGGACTTGACCATGAAGTGAGGCGTAAAGGAAACCACAGGATCCATCTTGGAGAATTGCAGACGCAGCTGTTCCGAGACAAAGTTGCCGCCCAATGACGACTTCTGAATGCCTGTAGACATGTTAGCTATGTTTGAACGCATTCAACACGCGTTAGAATGAAAGCCTACCTTTCTTGAGAACAAAGCCATCATGCACAGGAGTAACCGATGTCGTGCTAGCTCCAATGTCGATGACTAGAGCGTTAGGCTTTCCTGAAGCAAATCTACGAGACGGTCAGTAATGCGTAGCTTGCCATACTAAGACGGTTAGACTCACGCTGCCAAAACACCAGTCTTGCCTAGCCAGAAAGCAGGAGCACCCCAGTCCTCAAGGGCAATTTCCATGCACTTTGCGCGATGTTTTGCAGGGTTCCAAGCAGGCTCTGACATGAGTAGCGGGTGTTCGCTCATGGGTTTCTCTTGCTCCTCTACGCCCTCCATAGCAACATCACCGTCACCATCTTCGGCTTCGTCTCCTTCCTTCTTGTCGTCGTTGAGGCCGTTCTTGGCAGCGGATGTTGGTCGAGCACCGGTCAAGCGTGAAGTGATGCTATATTCCCAAAGTCGCGCGGCAGCGTCCCAATCCTCTACGATACCGTCCGAGTCGTATGGACTACGGATCTCCATGTGCGATTGGGGGTTGTGGATGGCATTCTCGCCAAAGAGGTAACGCGATTTCGAGTCGGCATCGGCGCCAGCGATCGAGCCATAGACGGAGGGAATCACAGACTTGGGAGTATCCTCTCCAGCAAAGCCGGCGCGAGTGGTGAAGGAGCCGGGGTCGAGGACCAGAGCATTGATCTCATCTGCGGCGCGTCAATGGATGTCCTAAGGTCGCCGTATCGCAGGGAGAGGCATCCTACCTCCGGCATACTCCTGCGGTGCAGGTGCGTTGTATGAATTCATCTTTGTCAAGTCCGGTTGTGTAGAATGCGATGGACGAGAGTTGCGACAATTGAAGCTCGTCCACTGACACGCGCTCGCCAAGCCAAGCTTTTGACATGCGTCGCCGCGTTCAAGGGTCTCTATTACCACATATACCACCCCTGACTCTTGACATTTCATTGCAAACATCAAGTCCATATTGTAGAACACAAGACTTCTACTCGATACATCACGACTCCCTCCATTCTCATGGGTCTTGGTCCAAAATGTCGTCGCTCTCTTTCCTGAAGAAGCTATATTCTCTGGACACTCTAGACACCCGTTTCACCTCATCGACAAAGACTCCCCACAAACTCACGACCGAGGACTCGATAGCAGATTCAAAATTGCCTGCACAAGATGTACTTCAATCGGGAAAGAGTCAATCTCTGCCAGGCACACAGCCATCGAAATGGAATACTCCAGAGTTCTACTTTTACTACCTTTGCTTTCTGACCATTCCTGTTTTTATGGTAAAAGCTGTGTATGATATTTCTCAAGGTAAGCGCTTGCTGTATACAGGCGAGTCCTTCCACTAAACGGCTTTGTAGAATCTCATCCCAACTACTCTCGTTATTCCCATCTATTGTCAGACGGTTGGATTCCTGGCCGCAAAGTTGTATGTATCTAGCATGACCCTAAAGGGGTGGTTCAAGTCTAATTTTTATCAAGGACAACTCAGATTCCCAGTATGCTGGCTTCCGCGACAACATCCCATATATGACACTTCTCCTGATCTTGCATCCATTACTCCGTAAGGCTTACAACTCCTTCTGGCGTATCGACTCGTATACCAAGCCTGCTCCATCCAACAGCAGGCTTTCAGAACTCACACAAGGCTTGACCCCTTCTGCAGCTGCAGATGCAAGGATGGAGCACAGAATATCCTTCGATGTCATGTTTGCTGTCATCTTCATCTTTGCATTGCATGGTTTCTCCGCACTAAAAGTCCTTCTTATCTTGTACGCCAACTACAAGTTGGCTACTCAGCTTCCTAAATCATACGTACCAGCCGCCACATGGATCTTCAACGTTGGAGTCTTGTTCGCAAACGAGTTGTGCCACGGCTACCCTCTTGCTCAGGTTGCCTCTCTCATACTACCTTCTCAGACCAGTGCTTCCGAGAAAAGCAACCAGACACCTGGATGGGCCGGCTGGATTGATAGCTATGGCGGCCTTTTACCACGCTGGGAAATTCTTTTTAACATCACTGTGCTTCGCTTGATCAGTTTCAACCTTGACTACTACTGGAGTCTGGGTGCTCCTTCGTCCATCGAGGTATGTTGCATATCGATCCAAACCTTCCGCTGCACATGTATGCATAAGCTGACAGCCTGAAGAAGAAACAACTCGATCCCTCGAATCTATCAGAGCGTGACAGAGTCTCGGTATCTGCTAAGCCAGCGGACTTTAGCTTCCGCAACTATCTTGCATACGCTCTTTACTCGCCTCTGTACCTCGCAGGGCCCATACTGACTTTCAACGACTACATCTCGCAGTCACGGTACCCGCTTGCATCCATCAACACCAAGCGTACCCTGATGTATGGAATCCGCTTTCTTGTCTGCGTACTCACCATGGAGTTATGCCTCCACTTCCTGTATGCTGTAGCTATCAGCAAAGCTCAACCGGCTTGGGAGGTCTATTCACCTATGCAACTGAGTATGCTCGGATACTTCAACCTCCACATCATCTGGCTGAAGCTGTTGATTCCATGGCGCTTCTTCCGATTGTGGTCACTCGTTGATGGCATCGATCCGCCAGAGAACATGGTTCGCTGTATGAGTGACAACTACTCAGCGCTAGCGTTCTGGCGTGGTTGGCACAGAAGTTTCAACCGCTGGATCGTCAGATACATCTACATCCCCATCGGTGGCAGTGGACAGGGCAAAGTACGCGCTATCGGCAACTTCCTCGCCGTCTTTACCTTTGTCGCACTCTGGCATGATATCAATCTCAAGCTGCTCATCTGGGGCTGGCTCATCACATTGTTCGTTCTACCTGAAGTCATCTGTACACTTCTGTTCCCAGCCAGAAAATGGAAGGATAGTCCAGATGTCTACCGCTGGATCTGTGGTGTTGGCGCTACTGGAAACGTTCTCATGATGATGGCCGCTAACCTTGTCGGATTTGCCATCGGTGTGGATGGCTTGAAGGCTATGGTCGGCAATATCGTAGGCAGTCTTGGTGGATGGGCTTTCCTTGTTGGTGCTTGTGGTACACTATTTGTTGGTGTTCAAGTCATGTTTGAGATTCGTGAGAGTGAGAAGAGGAAGGGCATTAACATGAAGTGTTGATTTCGGTTCGTTACTTAGGTATGTATAGTCGGGTTACTGGTATATCATATCAAAACACCTATTCCTGAATTTGTGCTATTCTAGTTGTGGAAAGTTAAGCGGATCATGCGGCGGGTTTAAGCTTTTGGAAAGGAAGCCATCTCGAACCAAGTCTAATCCAGGCAGCAACTCGCATGCATGTTCATGAAGGCACCGTAATGTATTCCTCAAGGATCAAACGTCAAAGATGACTTCCTTAGTAGAAGGCAGTGAGTTTTTCGCAAGCCGGCGGTGTCTCCTTTCGGAAAGTTGTAGTATGACTCCCAATTCTTGCTCCGCGGCGCTTCACTAGGTATGATATATTCGCTCTTACCCTTGATCATGCCACATCCCTCCACGGTCTTTCTGTTGCAGCTCGCTCTTTCCCACTATGCAGGCTTCAGCAACATTACTCCACAACCTCAAAGCCCATACCGATGAAGTAGCACGACTGGCATTCAGTCCCGATGGCAAGACTCTAGCTGCTCACGACGACTCAACAATCACCCTCTGGGATGTGGAAACAGGATCTCTACTCAGCAAGACCGAGGATTTGGACGACATGTTCTTCGAAATGGCCTTCTCTCCGAACGGTAAATGGATAGCAGCTGCGTCTGACGAAGGAATTGCTCGGATCTGGAATTCGCGAACAGGAGACTTGAAGCGTATGGTAAGCGTTGAGGATGAACGAATGCTTTCGCTGGCATTTTCTCCTGATAGTAAGGTGCTTGCTACTGGGTCTGAGGTTCTGAGAGTCTGGGAGTTGGAGACTGGAGAACTGCTGCATACACTCTTAGCTCCAGGCGATCATACCTTATCGTTCAGCACAGTGTATGCTGGAAATGACTTTCCAGCTGAAATCTCTGAAGTGGTGTTCGCTTGCGATGGCAAGATGTTGATTTCTGAGTGCCCGGCCAAATCGACAATCTGTATCTGGAGCACGGAATCTTGGAAACTGGAACATATAATCACAGGATACGCAGCATGTTTTTCTCCAAACGGGAGGCATGTATCTGTATTGAAAGGCGAGGACAGGGTTATGCAAATATATGAGACGTCCACTTGGCAGCTGCATAGCACGCTAGAGGATGAAGAACAACAGGTCTTCCCAAGCACATTCTCACCAGATAGCAGGACCATCGCTACATGCTCAGGCCATAAGATCAATCTCTGGGATGTCAATAGCGGCAAAGCTGTCAGGGCATTCGAAGATCCCGCAAGGAAGGCCACTGCACTTGCATTCACACGCGATGGCAGAATTCTGTTGTCGGGCACGAGAAAATGTGGTATGAGGGTCTGGGATATCGAGAGTGGAGATAATTTGTTGGCGCTCGAACCTGAAGGTGGTGCCAGAGATCCCTGGAACGGTTGGATCAGAGGTGACCCTCCAGCGTTCGAGGTTCTGTTTGGTGATGGTGGAGCAAAAGTTGCTGTTGCGTTTCCTGATGGAAGTGTCAAGATTTGGGATGTGAGATGGGAGGTGACTTGAATGCTTGGGACAGAGTAATATGCCCAAGCTTTAGTTGTGTTCAATGATAGTGAATACAGGTATTCTATACTTTACAAGGCAACACCTCTGTCTATCAACCTCCCCTGTTTCCGTCGCTGGGTAGGCGAGGATTATTGCGTATAATACGACACATCACGAACTTTAACCTCAGCCAACTCCCCATTGTGAAAATCGATATCCCACTCATGCCTGTGAGTCCCCTCGTCTATCTCTTCAGCCGGTTTATATTCCCCTATGACCGCCCCACTCCCGCCGACACACCAGATTTGCTGTCCCTCGTCGACGTCGATCCCAAGATCAGTAGCTTGCAAGCTTTTGTCCGCAAGACCCATGAACGTGATTGCCGCATACCAGGGATTCTCCCCATCACAATCATACGTGAAGAACATTTTCAGAGCTCTGACTTCTGGGATCTGAGTCTGGTTCCAGATATCCATTAAACGCACTTTTCGAGAATCCAGTGCCTGGGAAAAGTCCGTGCAAGGGTTTTTGAATGGGCGTCGGCGTGAGCTTGGATCTAGATCTCTGATATGTGCGATTTCTCTGTCTGCGTCTGGAAACTCGTTGCCCGAACTGTTCTGTGGGTGTTGCTCCAAGGTGTATTTTGAGTAATCCCCGCCCCAGTCAAAGGCCGCGTAGAGTGCTTCGGTGAGTTGTTTGAAGAGGAGAATCGCAGGGACGCGGAGGAGACGTGTTATTGCCACTGGTGTATTTGGTAGAATTAGACGGCCGTGTAGTAAGTAGTACACGTCTTTGGCGGTTTTGCTTTCCGTGTCGTTTTGGTGTATGTGGATTTTGTTGACTAGATATCTTTTCGACTCCTGTCTGATGGGTTCTGGGTCTGATTCATCTCCAAAGTACTTTTCGAGATCTTCTTCTAGTCGGTCATTTGGATCCAGATTCTCTTGATCAAAGTCTTCCTCTTCGTCCGAAGAGACATGCTTGTTCGATCCAGTCAGATAGTCCTCGAAACTGGTATCCACAGCCGGTCCTCCCAGACTAAAGCGTTGGCGTTTCGATTTCCTTTCGGCCATCGCGTCGTGTACTTCAGCTTTTCTAGAAAGTCGAGCTTTCCTTGATAGTCGAGCTTCTCTAGCAGTCTCTCTAGCAGCTTCTTCGCGTCTGCGCCTGCGTATTCGCAATAAGAAAATAAGAGCTACTGCTTGCATGAATAATTGGGATGGAGAGACGCGATGAGAGGTCTGGGGTTTGGAGGATTTGGATATAGCGCGTCACGAAGGACGGGGGTGACTCCCCACCATCTTAAAGTGGTATATCGTCAACGATATTTTGACATGAGGTATTGGAAGAATGGATGCGAGTGCCTGAGGCAATACAGCTGGTTTGACATTCATGTTTGAGCGCTGTCTTTTTAGCTCATTTTACAGGTTTACATTGTAAATTACAGTATACATATCTAATCTGAGTTTCTACTATTCCTACAAGTCCTATCGTATAAAGTTTCCCGCCTAGATTAGGCCTTCATACCACCAGCACCAGGCGCAGGCATAGTTCCCTTGAACTTCTGTGTCTGACTAGTAGCGGGACGATCCAACATCTCCCTCGCCCTCATCTCAAAAGCCTCAATCATCTTCTCAGCAACCTTGGGCGCGGCAGCCGCACTCAAAGTCGTATAGAGCGGGTTTGAGAACTGGTAATCAATCACCAGGTTCACCTCCGTCTGCATCCTTGGCGGAATATCCGAAGTAACTTCTTGAGGTCTCTCATTGCCCATCGGACCAGGTTTGTAGGGGAACGGGCTCAATGTCCAGCGAGAGCGGAGGTGGGTGAGGATTGTAGCGTTGCGAGCGGGGTCTTGAGATGCATCGGGGCGATCGTTGTGGTGTTTTATGCTTGCTGCAGGGACGGAGGTGTTGGTCTCTCCGCTGACAGACTCGACAATGTAGTCGGAGGGTGCGCAGTAGACGCGGCTGTAGAAGGATTCACGCATCACGTCTGTATCCAACTACCAATTCTGCTTCTTCAGGCCATGTCTTACCCTCAGCGTCTGGAGAGGATTGCTTGGTGATGTTGGAGGAGATGCAGAAAGGAAGGAACTTGTGGTAGCTCTGGATGTCGGCAACGATTGCGTAGAGGGTTTTTGCGTCGTAGGGGAGGATTCGGGATGCAGTCAATGTTTGGAGACTTTGAGATGCAAAGGGATTTGGAAAGAAGGAGCGGGTTTGTGTAGGCGAGGTCGTGCGGGATGCAATTGCTGCTCGTGAGCATGTCGTGGCCGAGACTTGGGATGCCAGAGCAGAAGTAACACGGATTGACTTCATTTTGGGGGTTGTTCGAGTCAATTGGGCGAGATAGAGTAGGAAGGTGTACTGAAGAGGACTCGTCGAGGAACTTGACTCTTGTATGGCTCAAGGAATAGCCGGAAGGTTCGCAGATGACTTGGTCGAGAAACCAAATGTTTGGCTGTATGACGCGCTGACAGGTTGCGGAGAATCGAGGAGAGATCGAGAACGGTCGGTCGGTCTGTTCCTGGCTGCGGGCCGAGCCGCTCGAGGCGGTGACTTTCTGCCAGACCCCTCGCGCTCCATCGACTTTGAACTTTTTCCGATCCTTAACACCATGTTCAGATGCTGAGATACTCGACGTTTGCAACAAGTCTTTCCCGCCAATCCACCAGATTCCACACGCGACACACAAGTAGATTCTTGAGTTCCTTGATCGTCGATCAATACCGTGGAGCCATGGCCGACATAACCACACAGCCGGAAGGCGCAGACAAAAAGAAGACTCCCAAGCAGCAACTGTCCAAGGGAATGGAGCACATGCGCGAATGGGTCACAGTCCCCGACGCTCCCTCGACACCTCCCACCGACTCGGCCGCCGACGTTGAAGAGGAAGCAGCATACGGTGTACCAGCTTCGATCCAGCCCGTCCGCAAGCCCCAGACCGATTCTGCCAACAACGACCAAAAGCGTGCCGACCCTTTCCAGTTCGGCACACGCTACCTGGAGGAAGGCGACAACATCTTCCAACACAACGCATGGGACCACGTCGAGACCGATGACACATACAAAGAGTTCATCAAGACTCAAGAAGAGTTCCAGCGATCCGCTCCCGTCACCGACTTTGACAAGAAGCGCTTCAACCAACATCCCGAAAAGTGGTGGGATAAATTTTACAGCAACAACCGTGCAAACTTCTTCAAGGATAGAAAATGGCTGGCCCAGGAGTTCCCCGTCTTGGGAGAGATTACAAAGGAAGATTACGGCGCTGCGACAATGTTGGAGGTTGGTGCCGGTGCAGGAAACACAGCATACCCTGTTTTGAACTTGAACAAGAACCCGCTGTTGAAGATCCACGCTTGCGACTACTCCAAGAAGGCTATCGAGATTATCCGTACACAAGAGGCATACCAGAACCAGACCACTCTGCAGGCAGATGTCTGGGACGCTGCAGGAACTGGCGAAAACGCCCTGCCTCCTGGTCTGGAAGCCGGCAGTGTCGACGTGGTCGTCATGATCTTCATCTTCTCAGCTCTGTCGCCTAGGCAATGGGCACAGGCTGTCAAGAACGTCTGGAATGTCCTCAAGCCTGGTGGTCTGGTTCTTTTCCGTGATTACGGTCGTGGTGATTTGGCCCAGGTCCGATTCAAGAAGGGTCGCTACCTGGAGGAGAACTTCTACATCCGCGGTGATGGCACTCGCGTTTACTTCTTCGAAAGAGATGAACTCGCAGATATCTGGTCTGGCAAGCTTCCGGCCAACAGTTTCCAGATTGATGCTTCGGAACAGAAAACAGAAGAGGATGAATTGGCCGAAAAGTTGCAGAACTCTGAAATCTCAGAGGAGAACAAGATGCCTGCATTCGAGATTATGAACCTGGGTGTTGACAACAGAATGCTTGTCAACCGACAGAGGAAGCTGAAAATGTACCGTTGCTGGATGCAAGGTCGTTTCCAGAAGCCTGCCACTATCGAAAGCTGATCGCAGCATTCTGATATGTAATATCTTCCGTTGATAACAAGGATCCTTGCTGCTCTCAGAAGCGATCCTCAATACTGCGCCGCGCCCCATCATTCTGCTGAATGAAGGGTAAACAGCCACTCCTCCGGCGTCGAGTAGCTGGAGGATGACGGCTGCCCGAGCAGAGACGCAGGGTTCCGTTCTAAGGCTTCGACATACTCGAAAAATCGCGTTGTGTGAGCTTCCATAAGCGTTGGATGGTTCGCGAAGGGGTCTGGCCCGCAGGAAAAATGTCTCATGCAACCGAACCTCATACTGAGGGTCGTTGGCCTCGAAAACTCGGTCGCAGATATAATTGGTGGCCAGATTTATGTCAATATAGCGCGCTCAATATGATGCCTTCTTTCTTCTCTTTGCTTTCTTGACGACGTTGTGTTTTGTCTCGACCAGTTTTTGTTCGTCCTCTTCAGCTTCTCTCTTGATGCCTTTGATCAGAGTCTTCTCCTCCTCGATGGTTGTCTCTTCGACAGGCACGCCATCTTCGGTTTTGATTTCTTTGATCTCCTCCTTTACTTCCGTCTTGGCCACGAGTCGTTCGGAGAAGGCCTTGAGGTCGGCTGTGAAGAGGACTGAATGTGCCCAGCCTGCTTCTTGACCCCAGAGGCTACGGAACTTGTTTCCGACAGCATCGTAAGTGGCCTTGGTCAGACTCGAGTGCTTGCCCTTCCCGAACTTGTAGTCACGAACAGCAATTTGCCAGACTGAACATTGTTAGTCGTGATCAGAATGAAAGCAGAATCGCGATGAACTTACCATGCGTGTCTACTGGGACGGCCTCTCCCCAGCCCAGACCCATGAGACAGACACAGTCTGCCACTTTTGGACCAACACCTTGAAGTGCGAGCAGTTCTTCATGTGCTTTTCTGTAACCTTCCCTTCCCTCATTTGCCCATTCACCTGCTGGTGTTGGCTTTACGCCTAGCACAGGGCTCTCTGGGTTCCGTAGGGCGTCCAGCCAGCCGTCCTCCTTCTCTGCAATCATACATGCTGTCTTGTACAAGTACTTTGCTCTGTATCCGAAGCCCAACTCTCTCAGGTGTTGTTCAACGCCTGATTTTGCCAATGACGACGGAGTAGGAAAGTCGTAGTAGTCCTTGTCTTCGAACTGGCCAATCAATGGGCCATAGTTTGTACATAGCTTCTCGACCATCTGAGATATGCGAGCAATGTTGTTGTTTGAACTGCAAATGAAGCCGACGAGAGCTTCCCATGCATCTTGCTTGAGAATGCGGATACCGGTGAACTTGGGAGCTTTGCGACTGAAGTTTGCATCGGCAGAAGACCATTCTGTATAAAGCTGAGTGAGGTTCGGACCAAGATTTAGGTAATGCCTGAGAAGTGGTAGGGTATCGTTATCAGAAATCGGTGTTGAAGTTGGCGATTGTTTCGTAGGATTGATGGAGCGGTAGTAAAGGTATTCAGGGTCTTGGTGTAGTGCTAGTATGCGGCCGTGAAGGGCCATTGACCAGACACCTTCATCTGATTTGCGCCATCGAAAGCACTGGCCGCAACGAAGAGTGGTGTTTATGCAGAGTTCGCTGAGCCCAATTGGAAGCTTCTGCCATTCCTGCAAGTTCAACATGGTTTCTGATGTGAATGAACAAGACTCGGAGCAATCATCACGACCTTGACGCGGGAAATGGCTGGGTTGATACTCAATCATGTTTCCTATTCGGGTATGGCGGCTTGGCCTCGGTGTAGACGCTCAGACTGGCCCTTTGGCTCTTTGGTAGCGCGCAAGCTCAAGGGACCCGTCGAGCACACTCATTCATCGCTCGCAATTACATAACTTGCCCAGCACCTTTCATTGGATTGTCATCGCCAAACTTGTGCTATACTCTCCGCCAAAATGAACGGTGATTCATATTCCAGCCGCGGTAATGCGCTTGCTGTGCCCTGATTAACAACTTTCTAACTTTTCATGCTCAGATCGTCCCAGTGGCAGACACGCGTCTTCGCGCGACCACTATGTATGTTGGTTCATGCGCTCACTACAGCACTCCACTAACAAAGCCCAGTCATCCAGAGACGACCGTCGCGACCGTGACCGTGGTGGTGATAGAGAGCGTGAAAGAGAAAGACCACGCAGACGCTCGCGCTCACCCGGACACCGCCCGCGCAGAGAAGAGTTCCAGGGAGACACATACTCGTCGAGCCGCGACTACAGAGAGCGTGAAAGAGAAGACAGATACGCTGGAAGAGAGAGACGTGGAGGTGGTGGCCGCGACTGGGATAGAGGAGATCGTGGCGCCGAGCGACGAGGAGAACGCCGTGACGACCCTCGTGGAGGTGCCAGAGAGCGCGGCGACCGTGGAGGTGATCTGTTCGACGATCGCAGAGGTGGTGGCAGAGGAGGTCGCGACCGCGATGCTGGACGTGCCCCTCAACAATCCATCGACCAGAAGCGCAGTCCCAGCCCTCCGAGAAAGCCCAAGGAGCCTACCCCCGATTTGACCGATATCGTTCCTATCCTCGAGCGCAAGCGCCGCCTCACCCAATGGGACATCAAGCCTCCTGGTTACGAAAATGTCACAGCTGAGCAGGCCAAGCTCTCGGGCATGTTCCCTCTTCCCGGTGCTCCTCGCCAGCAACCCATGGACCCTACGAGACTTCAGGCCTTCATGAACCAGCCCGCCAATGCTGGCGCAAACACTGCTCTCAAGCCCTCCAACGCTCGCCAGTCAAAACGTCTCTTTGTTCACGGTATTCCTCCTACCTCGACCGAAGACAACATCATCGATTTCTTCAACCTCCAACTCAATGGCCTCAACATTGTCAAGGGTATGGATCCCTGTTTGTCTGCCCAGATCTCGCCGGAGCAAGACTTTGCTCTGTGTGAGTTCAAGACACCCGAGGATGCCACAACCGCTTTGGCCCTGGATGGCATTTCTATGGGTGACGACTCTGCCAATGGTTCAGCAAACGGAAGACCCGCTGGTCTACAGATTCGCCGTCCCAAGGATTACATTGTTCCTGCTGTCACCGATGAGAGCGAGCAGACGGAAGGCGTTGTCTCTGAGAATGTCCCCGACACCCAGAACAAGCTGAGAATGACCAACATTCCCACATTCATCGAGGATGCACAAGTCAGAGAGCTTCTCACCACCTTTGGCGAGCTCAAGTCTTTCGTCCTTGCCAAAGACACATCCTCTGGCGCAAGCCGCGGATTTGCCTTCTTCGAGTACATGGATCCTACAAAGACCGATGAGGCTGTCACAGGCTTGAACGGTATCGAGTTGGGTGACGGTGCGCTAAGAGCTGCAAGAGCCGCTGTTGGTGTGCAGCAGGTCGGTGGCGACATGAGCGTAAACGCCATGAGCATGCTTGCTGGTACCACAAGCGCAGACGTTGAGCAAGGTCGCGTGCTCTGTCTGTTGAACATGGTCACAGCAGAGGAGCTTTTGGATAATGATGAATACGAAGGTAAGCAAGGACAGCCGTCACACTTACATGGACAGCACTAACAGTTATCTAGAAATCGTCGAGGACGTCAAGGAAGAATGCAGCAAGTACGGAGCAGTACAGGAGATGAAGGTTCCCCGTCCTTCTGGCGGTAGCAGACAGTCCAACGGTGTTGGCAAGATCTACGTCAAGTACGACAACAACGAGTCTGCTTCAAAGGCTCTGCGTGCTCTTGCTGGTAGAAAGTTTGCCGATCGCACAGTGGTCGTTACCTTCTTTGGCGAGGTATGTTATCACCAGATGATCCGCTCCAGTCTGATCTTTACTAATTCGTGTTTAGGAATACTTTGATGTTAACGCATGGTAAATTAACGACAATCTGATACGTAGAAGATATTGGCAATCTCGCAACGTGCTCTTTCTCGAGACGTTTTGGGCATGGAAAAGCAGGGATATCGTTGTACAATAGGAAGAAGTCAAGCAATCCAGTCGTAGCTGTCGCTTGCAAAAGCCTTTTCGCATTATTGCTCACATGCCAAACTTGATACTTTTGTTCCCTCCTGTGACAGTCTGTGGTGTTCTGGAAGTGACTAACAAAACGGTGGTTTCAGCAAAAGTCCGGGGGCGGAGCACGTTCAGTGAACAGCCTCATCTATATTGGGCATCAGACCCTCTCGATGACTTCCTCTCCAACTCTTGTTGTTTTGTGACTTTTTCCTCTGTCAAACACATCCTGACTATACAACACAATCATGCCTTTTGGAATGGGAAAGAAAGAAAAGGAGGCCGAGGACAAGGCCTCCCGCTCGTCATTGTTCTCACGCTCTAAAGGCAAGGACAAGGCAGCAGCACCCTCAGCAAACCCCTACGCCGCACAAGCTACTCCCGATCCTTATGGTGCTAAATCTGCATCCTCTGGCGCACCTCCTGCCTATGACAACCGCACTGCACCCTCTGGAATGAGCGACAAGTCTCCCGTACCGCCCGGTGGTTATGGTGGCAGCACACCCCGCTTCGGTGGTTCTGGAAACTACGCACAACAGAGTGGATACGGCAGCAACCCCTACGGCAGCGAACAACCACAGGCTTCTCGCTATGGTGCTGGTGGATACGGTGGTCTTGGACGACGAGCCAGTCAAGAGACTGTCAGCACCGATGTAGGAAGAGCGGCTCTCTTCGGCGATGCTCCCCAAAGACAACAACAGCAACAACTTCAAGCTCATGATGCCGCGCAAGAACCTTCGTCGGACAACAGCTACGCAAACAGCAATAATGTGCCCGGCGGCTACGGCGGCAGCTCCTCCGAACTCTACGGCCAACCCGACCGCTACCTAACCGCCGAAGAGCAAGAGGAGGAAGACGTCAAAGCCTCCAAAGACGAAATCAAATTCATCAAACAACAAGACGTATCTTCAACCCGCAATGCCCGCCGCATCGCCGAACAAGCAGAAGCCACCGGCCGCGAAACCCTAGCCAGACTCGGTGTCCAAGGCGAGCGCATCCATAACACCGAACGCAACCTCGACATGGCATCACACCAAAACCGACTCGCCGAAGAAAAAGCCCGCGAGCTCAAGACACTCAACAGAAGCATGTTTGCCATGCACGTCTCCAATCCTTTCACCGCCAAAAAGCGTGAGGAAGCCGCCAATGCCATCGCACTTGAAAAACACAGAGTGGAGAGAGAGCGTGCAGATGATACTAGATCGAATGCTTGGTCTACCACAGCACGTCATGCAGGTCAAGAGAGAACTATGCGCAACAATGGCAAAACACACGATAAAGCTACTTTGGCCAACAGAGCTAAGTATCAATTCGAAGCCGATAGCGAGGATGAAGCTATGGAAGGCGAGATTGAAGAGAACTTGGATGCTCTGCACAGGAGTGCAAAGACGCTGCATACGATCGGTAACGCTATGGGCGATGAACTTGACGAGCAGAACAAGCACATTAACCGTATTATCGGCAAGGTAAGCTTTATCTTCCTCTTCCGAATATATCATTCGCTTTTTTGCTAACTTTACTTCTTTTCACAGACTGAGAATGTCGATGATGAGATTGCCATGAACAGAATCAAGCTCGGCAGAATTAGGTAGAGCAAATTCTTTCATGCAATTGTATATTTTAGTTGTACTGCTGGGTATCGCAATGGAGTTTTGGGGTGCTGGGCATGGTCCACCAAGGTCATAGATGGGTAATTAGTTGTGCAAAAGGAACGAATCAGCATTGAGTGCTTGAGAAATACCAAACTATCAAACATTTCCTAAAAATGTGATGTGTGATAGACATGAAGCACTTGCAGGTATATCTGTCCATTATATCGGAAAGAAGCTACGCGATGAGAGAGGTGCTTTTGAAGAATGAGGAAGGAAAGACTGCTACCAGCTGTGACACTTTCCAATTGAGAGATACTTGTTTCAAAGGTCACTTATGCCTGAGCAGCTTGTCTTGTCGCTGTTCCTCGTCTGTCGAAATACTGTTCATATCGGTAGCTATCCTCTTCTTGAAACTCGATATCAATGGTCTATGACTTGCACGACGATCAAGATTTTGGCTTTTTCCGTCGAGGTCAAGCTTTCGAAACCGAAGATCAGACCTGTCTTGAGGTTCATGATATTTGTCCAAGGTATTTTCTCGAGCTTGTGCTAAGCTTTCTCTTTCGATGGACATCATTTATAATCTGGACATCGATCCATGGAACGAACATTCTTACGACTCCGATAGAGTATGCTTACATTCTGCTTTTTCTGGTGTGTCCTGTACTTTTTCTTTGCCTTCTCGGTCTTTCTCAAGCTATCAAGATATGTCTAGCATTGCAAAGGCATAAGAATAACCTATATCGCGAAGGATATCGAGCCCGGCAAACCCAGAAAGGATTGAAACAGTCATAGATAGCCGATCGTGATACTTTAGAACATCAGATCGTGACACCGCTGTCGCCGGTCATGACATCAGATGCGCCAGGTCGTGTGGTTGGCAGAACGATGTGGACAGTTTGAGACCTGCTGTATGCTATGGCATATTTCGAGGCACCTTCCCCAAGCTAGCTTTTTTTGTTCGAAGAACTTGAGTACTGTCGCCTACCAAGGAAGGAGCCGTTACTTCAGCGGTCGTCCTTACCTGAAACCTCGGTATGCCTCGACTTAGCTTTTTGAATGAAGGCCATAGTGATGCTGGTGGCCGCTCCTACCCTAATGAGCTCGCATTGCTGCTGATCTTTGGTTATAGAGGCAATGATCACGTCGATGGCCGACTTTTCCGGGAATCATTCTTCCTCATGTAAGTCACCGGTTACGAGTAAGACGGCTACTCATTCGCAGCAGGCTCCTGAGCTTCAGTAATACAATCCTTTCATATACCTGACATGCGAAAGCGATACCGATCTGGAACGAACAACTTGCAAGCCGACTTGGTTTCGCAGTGAATGATTCCAGGTCGAACTCGATCGTGGAAAGCGAGTCTGGATCAATTCCAACATTGATTGCATCTTCTTACCTGGCGGGTCGTTGTTGAGTGCGAGAGAAGTATACAAAGCATTGATCTCTGGTTGAAGTGGCGAGGTACCATGAGCTTTAGTCGTGGTGGGCTAAGCGAGGTAGGTACTCGTACTTGCCTCTCGAAACCAATCGCTGTGAGGAAGGTGCCTTGACAGAACAGGCAGTTGCCTCAATCGGCTCAATGTCAACTCGGTCCAACTCAGCGAACAAGCAACTCTGCACGAACCGCATCAACTGAGGACCACTTCAGGCTGGAGGAGTGCGAGTGAATAAGGTCTTGGCATCCAGACCTCGGACGAAATGGGGAAGTGAAAAAAAGATGAGATGCACAGACCGCGGAAAATCGAAAATCGCCTACCCGCAAGCCTTTTCTTA